>ONZA01006065.1:27467-39377 GCA_900322205.1 Kewa caespitosa
TATCTACTTTGGAGGGAACCCCACCGTTTGTTGGCATGTCCCATGGTGTCACGTCACCACCATAGTGGGATGCGTCGAGGAGATCTCTCATAGTCGTATCATTATTCTTACCCACCTATTGAAATTTTACCTCACTTGGGTTATGTGTCAATACGGTCTAGCTCAAAGGATTCCTAGGCCAGATACTGACGTTCAAATGACCTTAAAGTTTAGTGTAAGGCAACTAGAGGTTTGGGGGATAATTGGAAGGAGCGTCAACGTTTGGTAGTGCCCCGTAAGACCTTGTCGCCATATGTGATGAGTCACTACCTTGCATTGATGATCTCCAGGGATTCTAACAAGCGCAAGGAATCAAGGGAGAATGAGAAGCAAGAGTTCAAGAGGCAAGAAAAACCTCCAAGTCAACCAAAGAAGTCCTCCACCGCCGAAAAAGAAAGCTAAGGCAAAGCCCCCAACTCCAAAGGTTTGTTCCACGGAGGAAGCGCCTCCCAAAAGGAGGAAGAAGATGCATCTCATATGGCATCGAAAGGATGAGGAAAGCACTAGCACGGCTCCCCCAGAAGATCATAGTCCTTCCAAGGAGGAGGAGGAATGACATACAAAACACTTTTAAGTTATAGTACCTAGTTCAAAGCTTCTAAAAGCTTTTACACAAAACACATTTTTAAAACTTTTAATCAAGAAACTAACTTTCACTCATCCTATATGACCACAGTTACTAAC
Organism: Kewa caespitosa; assembly: GCA_900322205.1. NCBI lineage: Eukaryota > Viridiplantae > Streptophyta > Magnoliopsida > Caryophyllales > Kewaceae > Kewa > Kewa caespitosa. The sequence continues at coordinate 28,191 of ONZA01006065.1, forward strand.
TCACTACAACCACTAAAGAAAACCCATGTATTGCTAATCAATAGAAAATTCAAGAAACACAAAAGAACTTAAACATCATTAACAATGTAGTTAATAAAACAACAAGATTCATCACCTTTCCTATGAACTTAACCCCAATTACTGAATAACTATAGACATTATAGAAAACACATACAAAATTAATATCAACAAAAAATGACAAATCATAACAACCATATCACATACAAATAACTAGGCTACTATCACCAAACACTTGAATAACATCAAAACTTTGGGGCATATGCATGATTTGGAAACATTTAACAATTGAAAACTATATAGTACTCAAAAAGGATAAAGTAAAAACAGAGAGAAAATTAAAAATTGAATACACAAGTTGGAGTTGGAAATTCAACTTACAATTAAGCGAATGAACCAACGTTCTTATGTTAGTCGGTACAAAAGCGTGGGGTTGTGGTGGTCGACAGTAGGGCAGGGTTGTGGTGGTCAACAACAACCTTGGGTGCGGTGGTCGACAATATAAATGATCGATCTAGATTGTAGTGATGGAGTTGATGTGCAAAAGGTTTTGGATGTGAATAGCGTAATTATGAAAAACTTTAGGAAATATACATGTTTTGGAGACAACTAAAAGAATTAATAGAGGTTAATAGAATTTCGTTATTAATATTAAAAGCTGGTTTTTCAATTTAACTTATAATTTTTATAGTGGTTTATATGATTCTGCTAATAATATCTATAGTGCATTCTACAAACCGTTATTAAAAAATTTACTTCGCTTTTTAGGTAATTGCTATGAATATTTATTGCATTTTCTTGGATTTCCGCTACAAAATTTAATCAGTGTTTGTAGAAAACTGCTACAAAAAGTTTATAGAATTTTTTTATAAACACTATAGACTGACCCATCCAATCCAAATCTGTCGCATTTCCTTCTTGTGGTGCTATTAAATGGGCGTTATAAATCAGTGTAATTGTTGTAGTGTGTTGAGATTGGAGTTAGGATCAATGTCAAATGGAGCTTGATCCTCACTGAGGGTCATCACTTTTACTAATCCTCAAACGTCTTCGCCGGCCTCTGAGTTCTCTATTTCCAAAACCGAGGCCTGCCAAGTTACAGTCACTTTTTCTAAGGAGTTGGCTCACGTGTGACATGGACAACCTCGACTATCATGTTTAATTTTTAGGGAAGTGTATAAGGGATGACATTCAGCACATGGAGCCATGGTTGGCCAACAAGTAGGTTGAAGGAAGCTTTAGTGTCATAGATGTAGAGAAACTTCTTCCTTTCTACGTGGCCTATTCGGACTTGATGTTAATCATACAGATGGTTGTCCTCATTCAATTATTGTTGGCCCTTAGGCCTTAGTGAGCTGTGTTTAATCTCGTGCAGCCGATGGCAATGTGATCGATTCGGAGTGAGCACACGTTTACCCCGGACCCATTGTCATTTTGGGCCATTCCTACTTGGTGCTTGGAAAACATGATAATAAGGTACAAGGTTTGTATGTGCTTAACACCTTCCGGTGGTAAATCCTCTTTGGTGGAAGTGATCCCGGTAGGGGACTTACCTTTTACAAGGAAGTTCACCACTTGATCAGGAGTAGTGTCCTCATGAATCCTGATATTGCTAATGGTCCAGATGAGGAACCTTTTGCACTGTTTGAATGTTGAAGTTAGCCTTCGGTTAGACTTTGTTCCTATATCGGGATTGGTTGATGAGACCTGATGTGTTTGTTTGAAGGCTCATCCTGTAAGGTCGAGGTTACGTACATCATCTTTTTCGTATTCCCAAGAGTAAGACACCCTTACATATGCTTCCTGATCATTAAAATATCTCCTTCATCAATGGTTGCATTAGGATTCTTGACGACGTTGTTGTTTGTCATTCAGATGACCTTGAGGCTTGAGCCGATTCATGGTTCCACTATCCTTCAGATACTTGATATTGTCCCTAATCTTGGAACATTGGCCAGTCTCGTGTTCCTTGCTTTCCCAGATTGGGAGGCTACAAAAAAGGATTGATTAGAGTGATGACTTCTTTCTTCATGAGCTTTGCAAAGGCTTTTGAGAGGGGTATCTCTAGATTCGCGTACTTACTCTTTTTCTGAGGTTGCTGGGTGATGGCATGCACTTGTTTTCCCTTTTAGGTGGACGGCATGGGGCCTTTCATTTCTCTGTAGGTTGTGGTAGGTTTGGCTTTCTCGAGGAATCTCCTCTAGCAATCCTTCAATTGTTTTCCAATCTCGTATTTTGCTAACTTCTTGATGAAAGGCCGAGTGGCCGGGTGATCAACATACATGGGGATGATGTTCCTTTGGTGGATCGTGAGTTACTCCTTTTCAAGTGGTCGATTAGTCATTTGGGCAACCATATCCCTCTACTTGGTGACGAACTCATTGAAGGTCTCACCCTCCTTCTCAGTGGTATGCTCAAGTTCATTGATTCAAACTCTGGTTTAACTGTTGAAATCGCATTGTTGGACGAATTCCTTGTCAAGTTTCTTCCAGTTTTATTTGACTTCAGCTTTCATGTGCTCTTACCACACGGCATCCCCAATGAGAGGATGAGCAAACATGTACCCAAAGGGAATGAGTTCAATTCCGTGCATGTATGTTTGAGCTTCGACCTTCAAGAGATTGCTTATTCCCTTGTACTATAGGAAGATCGACATGAAAACATCTGTCTACAATTTAACCTCGATGTCGGGACTATGGGCCGCTAGCTTTCAAAGCAGGTCTTGATTGCCCTCGTTATCCTGAGGATGGTGGCAGTGTTATAACTCTTCCTGACATGGTGGTTGGTTCTCTGCATTTTTGAGATGGTGAAGGTGATATAGACTTGTTACGCATATGATGCGAGTTTTTTTGACTCTTCCCACTTCTTTTGAATTCTAAAAAGGTTCAAAAGATCCTAGTGAAAGGCCATGACTTGATTTACACCTGATGCTTTTTTTATGTGGAGGGTTGACTCAATAGGCATTGACACTTAAGGAAAGCTTCCTATCAGAAGTGGGAAGGGAAATTTTCCACGTATAATGTTTCACTTGATGGGGAAAGCTTGTTATGACAGGTTTTGAGGACACGCCTTCCACATCGAAAGAAAAAGAAGTTTGGGGTGACTCCCCACGTGATGGACTACAACGGGTGCCAAAAAGGGATGACTCAGGGATGTTCTCATCCCTTAGGTTGGGAACAGTTTGGGAATTTCCCACCAATATGGGCAATGACGGTGGTAGGAAATGACATAGAAGATGTTCCTCCCATCATAAAACTACAACGAGTTTAGAACGACACCAGAATTGTTCTAGTTCACCATGGATTATAATGAGTTAGGCAACGACACCTAATCTTTTGAAATTCCTACACGCATTGACTTCTACTGAATTATATGCGGGATGATGATTTTTCACCGACCTAAGTTATCATTTAGTTTAGCATGATTGGTCCAAGATAATAATACATAGATGCACATATGGTTCATGTAGCATGTGGATGGATGCAATGAAAAGTCTCTTTAAGGTTAGGCTTTCAGGTTTTAGCTTAATTGGTTCCCACGACAAGGCACCATGTCACTTGAATCGGTGCAGGAAAGGCCATGAATACCTAGTTTTCTTACAGAATGGGAGGAAAGAGAAATGGTGGTGAATAACGAGCACTGTGCCTTGGCATATGACCGAATGGGTGCTGACCTAGGTGTTCGTTCGGATAACCCGAGTTTGATAGGGTTAGCCTTATGAATGCTCCCTTGACTCTTTGTAAGAGTTCCTACACGGCGTGCATGAGCATGAAGCATTAAATAAATAAAGTGAATGAGGTAATTAATGACAATTTTAATATGCTTTTCATATTTCAACCTATTAAGTATAACCCCACTAGCGGAGTAGCCACTATAGAAGCCCCGTCCCGACGCGGGGACAAACTTGGCCTGCAAATGGCTTGGATCTTAGTTGTCGATTTTGTTCTCCCATAGATGGGCAATATTTTTTTAACCATTCTTTATTATGGTTAAAAATTGAATTTTTGAAAGTTCAGAAAGGTATGGGAATCATACTTTAAATGATGGAGTAGCAACTTAATTTTAGTCAAGACAATTGACAAAACAAGTGCATGCATGGAAAAACACATAAAAGTTTATAGAGCGGAACACCCCCTTTGAGGTGTAACCTTTCAAATGTGGAATGTAGTGAGATTTCGAAGCTCGAGGGTGAGGTGATGATGGAGGAGTGAAGACAGTCCTCCTTGGTTCCACTACACAGGCACATTAAAGCGACATTAATTACCTAGTTCTCATGGAAATCCATATTCAGACCACCATAATTAAACTAAGTAATGTTAATACCTATTAGAACCACAAGTAGTTCAAACAATGATTATAAGCCATGTTGAGGATTAGAATATTGTATTCATGCTCTTTTGATTGAACAATATGAATATTGAATTAAAGGTTAGACAATCATTAAAAAGATAAGTTATTTTTATTAATTAAGATCAAAAATGAGAACTTTATTTCAATTACATGCAAGTTATAAGATGCTTGGAGGTGGGAGATGGGTACTTGTGAATGCCCTTGGGTTGGATCGTTTATTGGTTCCTTCGAATCTCGAACATGGAGAAGTAATGATGCAAGAGTAAGTTTAGTTTATTGTTTTGAGTGCTTGAACTTATCAAGAATTTTATCAATGAAGATAGATATTTGTTTGATTAACTAGTGTGATGATAGAGGAGAGAGAACAAGTGAAATCTTGTCAATACAAGCTAGATGTGAATAGTTGCTGACACCTAAATAGTGTCATCCCTAGGACTGGATGACAAAACTAGCCTATGAAATTCTTTCTTGAACTATTTTAGAATATTAAACTGTCACCAAATTGTGAACACATGTGAGATGATGTTGGTGTATTGCATTACATGCTTCAATCTCGATCTTGTGCAACCACTTCAATTACTTTTCCAGTCCATCTATACTTTCCACATCAAATGGCTTAAAAACAAAGAAAAATATAACATACTCGAGTTTTAGCAGTTTTACTAAAAATACACGCAAAACAAAACAAATGCCACAAGTTTCATAGTAAACCGAAATTGTGAGCACTTTCTTAAATAAAAATCCAATAGTTTTAGTGCTAATCAGACAACGACATCCTGAAGTAGTTTAGACGAACTAAATATAAGTTCGTGGTGTATGGTGGTAAAAAAGAGTTGGTTGTGAAGGGCTTTGCTGATGTGACCTTTTAGATGAACAAAGATGATTCTTAATTCCAGTTGGATTTTGTCTCCTGTCTCAATGAAGAAGGAGTATGCTAGAAGAATTCCAAGCAGAGCATAGTTGCAGATTCTACCACAGAAGCTGTGTACATTACCGCATTGGAAGCAACAAAGGAAACCGTTTGGATAAGAAAGTTCATTAATCAACTTGGAGTTGTTTCCCTCAGTGTTTATACTGGTGTCTCTCTATTGCGATAATAGTAGAGTTACTGCTCAAGAAAAATAATCGAGGTCGCACAAAAATCAAGTCATGTAAATAGAAAACATAATCTCATTCGACAATGGGTCAAGATGGGCGATATTACAGTTTGCTAAGTTCATACATATGAGAACGTAGTTGATCCATTAACTAAGCCGCTTGACCAAGCAAAGCATGAAGGTCATATAGCTGCAATTGGCATTAGGCACTTTGAGGAGTGTAAGCCTTGATATTTTAGATTCACATGGTTGTAGTTGTGAAACATTGGTGTTTTTACATATTTATCATTCAATAGACTTTTTGTATTATTCACTTTTTTTATAACTTTGAATATTAAACCAATGTTAATTAATACAAACATCCAAATAGGTTATCAAGACAATGACTTGGATAATGAAATGTTATTAAGTAAACTGGAGTTTGTGATTACACGTCCCTTATCTAGGTATTGAAATTACAGTCTGATTACCGAAGATGATTACATTGCAAGTTGATCTCAGTACTATGTCATGTGTTGGGACATCTATATCAAGGATCAATTGCATAGGTATGAGTTGAGAACTCATGACAGGATAAATCCATCATGAGAACTCTATAGGATCTAGGACTTATAAGAGGTTCTCACAAAGCTATATCGAGCCATTTTCAAAGCCTAAGTGGTCATAGATGACAAGTTAAGCATTGAAAGTTTATGATTTTCTCAAACGTCTTCCATAATTGTGGTTTATGAAGGGAACGTTCGGGCTATTACAAATTACGTTGGAATTCATGAACGCACAAGATTGGAGTTATTCTCCCGTCGAGGCAATTATCTCATTTTATGAACGTGGTAGTAATTCTTGCATAAAAGTTAAATGAATTCCTCTAAAAAATAGTAAAAAATTTACCTACAATTGATATGTAGAAAGTACGGCGTAACACTTATGAAACGAAGTTTGTCGCTGATAATGAAGCCGTGAGTGCTAATTTTATTTGTTAGGGGATATCTTTCATACTTGAAAGAATCAAAGTTGAGGCTAAATTCGTTGGAAGATGGGGAGGATGAGATGAGTGCGACCATGGACACTTCTTCTGCTCTGATGCGTGAACTAATAGAAAATTTCAACTTTGTTGCGGAACAAAGAACGAAAAGAACATAATTTTTTTCGTATTTTTATGTGTTTTAGATGCAAAACTAAAACTGAAAAATAAAAAGTAGTTCATGAAATTCTAAGAATTGATAAAGCCCTCAAGCACCACAATTCCTCAAGTAATCACGAGAATGAACTTAACTCCCCCGATCAAGAACTAAACAAGAAACACAATCTTGATCACAAAGCAACTCGGCTTTATTAATTTTCAATAACAAAATATGTCTTCTAAACAACATCCTAAGGCCCTTTATATAGGCTTTTATTATCATAATTATACTAGAAAATAAACGCTACCTAGAAAGCAATAAAATACAAGTAAAACAAACAACTTTCTCAAACGGTTAGTTGTAATTCTACTAGGAAACAAACTCCTTTTCCTAACTTCCTAAACTAAATTTGGTTGGACTTGTGTTATTGACTCTTTTTCCTTTTTTGACACGGACTCCTTCCACACAACCTGTCATCTGATATTCCTTCTCCAACCGACCACCCCTTTCCTTATTTTACTCATTAAGCATACTTTCCCAATTGAGAATGCAATAACCCAATTTTGCATAACTCGATCTAAACTGAATTTTATGTTCGTCAAGGACCAAATTAAGTAACTTATGATTATCCAATGCTCCTGCATCATTCTCCCTCAAAAAATGTTTGCCCTCAAATCTTCATCATCTCGATATGAAGATGAGTCTCGAAAAGAACATTTTGAAACAGAAAGCATGTTACACATGAAGGGGTAACCATCTTGTATCACAAGCCGTTTAGAAGCTCCTTTCTTGCAATTTTCTAAGATCTCACCGAAATCAGCATCACTCTCATAGGCTTCCTTAAGAATTTGGAAACCAATTATCCTTGAATTGAGCAAAGCTAACATCGAGTATCGTCGAGATAATGCATCAACTACCATATTCAATTTTCCATCCTTGTACATCGAGAAAAAAGTACAGGATTGTAAAAACTCAACCCATTTGGTATAGCGTGGATTTAGTTTCTGTTGCCCATGAATGTGCTTCGATGCCTCATGATCATTATGTAACACAAAAGTTTTAGGTTGTAGATAATGATTCCAGTGACTAAGAGCTCTCAAATTGATAAAACGCTTTGTCATAAGTAGAGTAGTTCAGCTTGGTCCAATTAAGCTTCTTACTAAAGTAAGCAACTGGCCTTTTCTTTTCAAAAAGGATAGCCCCGATTCCTATCCTGCTTGCATCGCATTCATCTTCATCAACTTCCTTCGAGACTAGAGCATAAACAACCTGCTTTTCCTCGAATTCATGTACTATTTCTCCCTTTCTAACAACTAAACTCTCATTGGACTTCTTGGAACGTAACTCTAGAATCTGTGTAGACGAAAATGGAGCTAAGGACCCACGTCAACCCTCTCATTCAATCGAACAGTGATTAATAACTCCATCACGTTTAGCTTTGCAATCATATTGCCTTGGACACCCCAAAAGAATACGACAAGCACCATAGGTATAAGATCACACAAAACCTGATCATGGTATTTATTTCTAATTGTATAAGAAATAAATGCATGTCTTGACACCTTGAGATTACTTCCCTTATTCAGCCACCAAATCGTATAAGGTTGAGGGTGCTTCATAATTCAAAAATTCAACTTGTCCACCATTTATGTAGAATCTAACTTCCTCTATCGACAATAATGTTGCATAATCTTCCCTGAACTTTACAAGACGTATGGAACAATTTCTCCCATTGTGATTCGCTTGCTGCATCAACCTTTAGAAATCATTGAATAACAAGTCCCAATCTGTCATCATCTCCATGAATTGATGGCTCTTTTTCCTCCTTAGGGTTGAGTTCATGCATTACGGGTTCGTCGAATTTCATTGTACCAAGCAAGTCAATAATTTCCTGAAATTCCATGTGAGTTAGCAATTTATGTGGACACTCGAACTAAATATGCCCATATCTGAAAAACTCAAAGCAGCGCCTTTTGCTATTACCCATGTTTTTGTTAGCTGCGTTCATAGATCCGTTTGATCTCTCATCATGTTTCTCATTTGAATCTGCTTTAGAGGTCAAATCATTATCAATATTCAACGAAAACCCTAGTTTCATTGTAGCAACAAACGCCTTTGGATGGTATGGCTTGTGTAGTATTCATGATGCTAGAAAATGTTAAAACGAACAATGTAGCTCGCATTTTGTAGCTTTAAAATTTATTTTCATGTCAGGTATGTTACATTCGGTGAAATGCCGACTCACTCGCTTTTTACGTGCATAGGTTACTTGCGTATTGCCCATGTTTTTGTTTTCAAGCTATTTTAGTGATTTTTGCTTGTATGTAATCTTCTCATATGAGGAGACGGCGAAACTTAGGGTATATGGTGGTCTTGTTGAGGTTATTATCATGTATAGTTCATTGACCAGGACGCTCGGTGATGCGTTTGCGCTTCACTTTGCCGAGACTAGGTTTTCACCCTATACACTTCACTTCTCGGTTGCGAGTACGTGAACTTGTCGATTGTATAGTCTCTTTTCGAGTGCTTTAGGGACACAAACAACGCATTCCACCCTCCTATGGGTGCGATGATGATCAGCAGCGTGGGCATCATAGGCAAGCCTATTCCTTTTGACAAGGTTTTCTACCTTGCCCGAGACAAGCTTTTGGCCATGTTTGGAGAGGACATCGTGAGGTTGTTATCGCCCAACGAGAGCAATGTTAATTATTCAATCTGCAAGATTTTCTTGACGAAGCACCTTGAGGGGATCTCTTTGGATCAGACAGTGTGGCTTTTCGTTGCTTATCTCTTGTCTTACACACTGTTTGCAAACAAGGATAGCCGTATCTACTTCTTCTGCATGTCGACTCTCGAGATCATACAGATGATCTAGTGCTACAACTAGGGCGCTTGCAGCTATGCGACCCTTGTAAAGTACTTGAGGCAGGGCTGCCGCCAGTCAAGAACAAGGGTATCCTACTAAGTGGTTTCTGGAAAGTGATTGATGTATTGCCTCTTTTCAAGCTTTCCTTTGCCTTGTATTGTGTTCTTTCTCTTGATTTCTAACACTCTTCTTTTACAGATATGGTTCTATGAGCACTTTCCGATCTTTGGGCTGCGATGTGGGTTGCCCCGGGCTTTTCCGATTATGGCACGCTGGGCTGAGACTTATCATGGTCCCGCTGGTGAGCTTCCACTACCAAGGCAGTGGCGCATGCTTAACGAGTTCACCGCGCTTTAGTTATACTTGTGATGTATGTACTACGCATGTTACCGACGCTTTTCTTTTTGTTTTCTGCAATTTTCTTATCCCCATGGGGGAACATGAGCGGCGTTCCTGCTGAGGTTTGCCATGCTGCTATGGAGTATGATAGGAAGAGGATCCTGTTCTAGGGTTCATTTGGTCATGTGTGGTTTCTCGGTGAGCGAGTGACCATGCACACTGTTGCGAGGTTCGAGGTCCCTCTAGATCCTCCAAACTCCATATCCGTGCTAACTACCTTGACAAGGAGGTGTTCGTGGTGGCTTTACGGGATTCCCCATTTTCCTACTTTATTTAACAGTTGGGCGACCATGACCATGTGCTTTCTTACAATGCGTTATGCAGAGATCGCCTGATGCCCTCCACCCTCCTTTTTGTTGAGGCGAGCTTTACATTGTTTCTTGGTTTCAGTTCCTTCCTTTTTTTCTTATTTTTTTTGTAAACTCTTTTACGGAATCTTTCTTTTGTTTGATTTACAAGGTGGAGTGCGCATTCCTATGCTGACTCTGTCAATTAGTCACGTGGACAAGACTGGGGCTCCGGTTACAATTTAGTTCCCCAACGTGCAGGAGGACGAGTTTGAGTACCTCCTACTGTCGGAGGGAAGCCGAGGTGTGGGCACGCTATCCTTTATTGCTTTCCTTTTGTTTTTGCGATTTTACTTCATGCATACTTTGTTGGTGTTTTCGAAATATTACAAATGAACTTACAGGAGACCAAGGCGACCTTGGAGGTCATCTCCTCCATAAAGAAATACATTTGGAGGCTTATTAGTGTGGACTGTTTCTCTGGTACTCATGCCAGAGAGGTAAATTTTTATGCTTTTTCAATCTCTTATGTCAGCATCAATTTCTTGGTTACAACCTTTACCATTTTACCGTTGTAGGTGGTTATTTGGTCTCAGTCGATCCCAACTGTGCGCGTACTAAGGCCTCTTATTTGCCACTCACGGCATAGAGGTGGTCACTCCTCTTTAGCTCAGCATGCTTCGAGTTGTTCTGCACATATGCTCAAGGGCAACGTGGGTGGTTCTCGCCATCAGCCCTAGGCGCAGGAGCATGCGATCGATCTCGAGTCTATCGGTGATTGTGGCATTGATTTGTTTGTCATTCCTAGTAGTTGGGGAATGGCATAACTAGCTGCTATTCAGGAGATGCCACAAAACGATCATGACCGGGTATGAGGTCATCCCATAAGAGACGCGTTGTTCATGCGCCTCCTCGTAGCTTAGGAGGGAGCGAAGACTAGCCTTTTCCTTTTTTTATGTGTTGACTCCACGGGGGTCCTTTTTCTTTTTTTTTTTTAGCAACACTTTGTGGCAACTCTTATTAGTAATAATTTTCATTCCAAAAATTTA
>ONZA01006069.1:0-16503 GCA_900322205.1 Kewa caespitosa
GTTAAAAAGCATTAGCGACGGTTTTAGGGCCAATGACGACCAGTTTTGCCGTCGTAGATGACAAAATTTGTTGTAGTGATATGGGTTTTATCTTGCCAGAATATGTTCCATTTTAAAAAATGGTATCCACTGTTTCATCAATTGAAAGAGAAATACGCTTAATATGCTATAATGGCTAAAAATCATAAAATATGAACAACAATTCAACCTGAAATTCTTGTTATTTTAAAGCTGAGTATAATTTATATGATCAATCATTTTGATTTCAAATCAAAAAATTTCCAATTTTGAAATTGTAAGTTTAATTGGTTCGTCAATTGAAAAAGAAATAGGCTTAGAACGATGAGGATCGTTAAACAGCGTTAACTATGAAAAGCAATTGCGACCGTAATTCTTATTATTTGATAATGGAGTTCAATTGAAATGATCACTATTTAGTATCTGTGAAAAACATGTTCCAAATTTAACAATAGATTCTATTGGTTCGTCAATTGAAAGAGAAATAGTCTAAAAACACTAACAATAGTTTAATAGCGTTAAATATGAACAGAAATTGCGGTCGCAAGTATTATTGTTTGAAAGCCTAGGATGATTTAAATAACCATAATTTTTGATACCTAACCAGAACATGATGCAGTTTCAAATAACACATTTGATTGGTTCATCAATTGAAACAGAAATACGCTCAAACCGCTATCGATCGTTAAAAAGCGCTAAATATGAACACCAATTACAAGCCCGATTTTATATATTTGAAAGCCAAGTTTCAATTTTGTGGATAAATATCTAGAATGAGATCCATTTGTAAAAAATAATTTCAATTGTTTTTTCAATTGAAAGAGAAATAGGCTTTAAACACTGTCTATCGTTAAAAAGCATCAAATATAAGCAGGAATTGCAACTGCAATTCTTCTTACTTGAAAAATTATTACTATTGGAATCCTCAAAATTCATGATATAAAATCAGAACATTATGCCATTTGAAATAATGGTTTCAATTTCTTTGCCAATTGAATGAGAAATACGCTTATTACAGTAACGAGCGTCAAAAAACGTTTAACATGAAAAGAAATTGCAGCAAGAGTTCTTTTTATCTAAAACCCAAGTATGAATAAAATGATCAATTTTGATTGTATATAAACTTAACATGTTCCTTTTTCATAAAAATTTTCAATGGGTTAGTTAATTTAAAGAGAAATATGTTTAAAACGCGAACGATTGTTAACAAGCGTTAAATATTAATAGCCATTACATTCGCAATTCTTTTTATTAAAAAGCCATGTGTGATTAACGTAATAAATATAAGTGGTCCATAATAGAATAATGTTTTGAATTTTAAAAAATAATTGCAGTTGGTTCGTCAACTAAAAGACAAATAGGCTTAAAACACTAACGATCGTTAAAAAGCATTAAATGTGAAGAGCAATTGCAACCGCAATTCTAATTATTTGAAAGCCTAGTATGATTGAAATCATCAATAGTTTTTAACAATAAACATAAAATTATCCTATGATAAATAACAATTATGATTTTTTCGTCAATTGAAAGAGAAGTATGCTTACAATAATAACGATCGTTAAAAATCGATAAAAATGAAAGGAAATTGCGCCCGTTATTCATTTAATTTAAAAGTCCAGTACAATTGAAATCACCAAAAATGATGGTATCTAACCAAAAATTGATACAATTCTAAAAAGAACTGCAATTAATTCGTCAATTGAAAGAGAAATAGGCTTAAAATGCTCACGATTGTTAAAAAGCGTTATATATGGACACAAATTACAACCGAATTCTTAATATTTGAAAGCCAAGTGTGATTAAAATAATCAATTTAGTGTATAAATAACCAGAACAAGATCCAATGTTGCAAACAATTTCAATTGGTTTTTCAATTGAAAGAGAAATAGGCTTAAAACTCTATCGATCGTTAAAAGGCGATAAATATTAAAACCAATTGCGACCGCATTTCTTATAATTGAAAGCCCAGTATTATTTAAATGACAAATATTGGTTGTATATATCAAGAACATGTTCCTTTTTTAAAAATAGTTTTCATGTTTCGTCAATTAAAAGAGAAATACACTTAAAAAGGAGTAAATATGAACAGCAGTTCAACCTAAAATTCTTGTTATATTGAATCCATGTATTATTTATATGATGAATATTAAATCGAAAAAAAAATTCCAATTTAAAAATTTTAAGTTTAATTGGTTCGTCAATTGAATAAGAATTAGGCTTAGAATGACGAGAATCGTGAAACAGCGTTAACTATGAAAACGAAATGCCACCGTAATTCTTGTTATTTGAAAATGGGGTTTGATTAAAATGATAATTANTTGATATCTTTTGAAAACATGTTCCAAATTTAACAATAGATTCTATTGGTTTGTCAATTGAAAGCACTAACGATCGTTAAATAGCGTTAATATGAATGAAAATTGCAGTCGCTAGTTTTATTGTTTGAAAGCCTAGGATGATTTAAATAACCGTAATTGTTTACATCTAACAAGAACATGATGCAATTTCAAATAATAGTTTTATTTGTTTCATCAATTGAGAGAGAAATACGCTCAAAACGCTAACGCTCGTTAAAAAGCGCTAAAGATGAACACAAATTACAACCACGATCTTTAATATTTGAAAGCCAAGTATGATTAAAATTATAGATTTTTTTTGACAAATATCTAGAATGAGATCCAATTCTACAAAAGAATTTCAATTGGTTTTTCTATTCAAAGAGATATAGGCTTCAAACACTATCGATCGTCAAAAAGCGTCAGATATGAAAATGAATTGCAACCACAAATCTTCTTACTTGAAAGCCGATTATGATTGCAATAATCCACAATGGTTATATATTACCATAAATTGATCTAATCCTAAAAAACATAGTTTCAATTGATTTTCCAATGGACTGAGAAATACACTTATAACACTAACGATCGTCAAAAAGCATTAAATACGAAAAGCGATTGCAGCATCAATTCTTTTGATTGTAAAGCTATTTATGATTAAAATGATCCCTTTTGGTTGTATCTAACCTTAACATGTTCCCTTCTTATAAAAATATTTCAATGGGTTAATCAATTTAATGAGAAATGTGTTTCAAATGTGAACGATCACTAATAAGCGTTAAATATGAAAAGCCATTACATTTGCGATTCTTGTTATTTAAAATTCATGTGTGATTAAATGATAAATATTAGTGTTATATAAAAAATTAAGGTTTTTATTTCGAAAAATAATTGTAGTTGGTTCGTCATTTGAAAGACAAATAGGCTTAAAATGCCAACGATCGTTAAAAAGCGTTAAATGTGAAAAGAAATTGCAACCGTAATTCTAATTATTTGAGAGCGTAGTATGATTGAAATCCTCAATATTTTTGAATTATAACCATAACATGATCCTATTATAAAAAATAGTTAAGGTTTGTTCGTCAAATAAATGAGATGTACGCTGAAAAATAATAACGATTATTAAAAGTAGTAAACATGAAAGGTAATTGCGACCGTTAATCCTTCTATTTGAAAGTCTTGTAAATTTTAAATCATCAAAGTTTATGGTATCTAACCCAAAAATGATCAAATTCTTAAATAAATTGCAATTGATTCGTCAATTGAAAAAGGGAATATGCTTAAGACGATAACAATCGTTAAAAAGCGTTAAATATGAACAAAAGTTAGAACCACAATTCTTAATATTAGAAAGACAATTATGATTAAAATTATCATTTTTGTTTATTAATGACAAGAACATATCCAATTTGATGAAAGAACTTCGATTGGTTTTTCAGTTTAAAGAGAAATAGGCGTAAAACAGTATCTATTGTTAAAAAGCGATAAATGTGAAAAGCGATTGCTACCACAATTCTCATAATTTGAAATCCCAGTATGATTTAAAGTATCAACATGTGTTGTATCTAAAAAGATTATGTTATAGCTTTAAAATAATAGTTTCAATTGGTTCTTCAATTGAAAGAGAAATACGGTTTTTTCTTTTAGGAAATTATGTATTGGATGGTTAGGAAAATTTGGATGCCTCTAAGTGGCTAGCATGTGTGCCAGGTGGACTTGGTTCTATGAGTGTGAATGGAAAAATTCTTATCAAGCTAGCTTACATGAAGCTGAAAGGGCAACTAGTGAAAGTTAACTGGATTCATCTGGTTTGTGGCCAAGTTGCAACTCCTAAACATGTTTTTATTTTGTGGTTAGCCTTGCACAAACGGCTAAGTACCCGAGATAGGATCAAGTCCCGGGGAATTAGATTCCCTCCTAATGGGTGTCTGTTGTGTGAGCAGCAAAAGGAGACCCAGTTGCATTTGTTTTTTGAGTGCTCTTCTTCCTGTACTGTCTTGCTGGCTCTTATGCATTGGTTGGGTGAGAGTATTACTGCAGGTGATTGGCATTTTGCTTTGGATTTTTTTGGTTCAGCATGCTAAAGGGAAAAGGTCTAGAACTATTTGGTTAGGGCAGTTTTCAGTATGATTGTCTCCATGATTTGGAGAGAAAGGAATAGCAGGCTCCATGAAAATCACAAGGTCAGTGCTGCTCATGTGGTGAAGCAGATTGTCCAGGAGTTGCATGTTTGTTGCAAGGAAAACACAAGAGCTAAGGAGCTCTTGCCCATCTGGATCCTTATCTAGCTTGTGTATAGTCTTTGTAGTTAGTTTGGTGATGTTTTAGTGGGTTGGCTTTGTGTAAGCACATGAAGAAGCTGTGGGTTAGGAACCCTTCCTATAAGGTGGCCTTTCCTTTTAGCTACTGATGCTTCCAAAGTCTTTGTTTTTTCGTTTCCCACTTCTTGTTTGTTCAAGTTGTTGTATCTTGTTCTCCTTTTGTTAACAAAATTTGCTTTATTTACCAAAAAAAAAAACAAAAAAAAACGTATTTCTCTTTCAATTGACGAACCAATTGAAACTATTTTTTAAAAATGGAACATGTTCAAGGTTGCTACAACCAATATTGATCATTTAAATCATACAGGGCTTACAAATTATAAGAATTACAATTGCGATTGCTTTTCATATTTACTGCTTACAAACGATCGATAGTGTTTAAGGCTATTTCTATTTCAATTAAAAAACTAGTTGAAATTCTTTTCTAAATTTGGATCTTGTTCCTGTTAGTCATGAAATCAAAAGGTAATTATTTTAATGATCCTTGGCCTTAAAATGTAAAGAATTGCGGTTGTAATTTGTGTTCATATCTAGCGCTTTTTAAAAATCGTTAGCGTTTTAAGTGTATCTCTCTTTCAATTGATGAATACGTTATGGTTAATTTTAGAGTTTGATCATGTTTGGTTTAGATACCATAAATTTTGATGATTTCAATCATACATGACCTTTAAATAAAATGAATTATGGACGCAATCGCCTTTCATGTTTTAAGCCTATTTGTCTTTCAATTGAAAAACAATTGAAATTCTTTTGTAAAGTTGGATCTTGTTGTCGATATTTAAAGACAACATTTATTATGTTAATTATACTTGGATTTCAAATACTAAGTCTTGCGGTTGTAATTTGTGTTCATATTTAATGCTTTTTAACAATCGTCAGCGTTTAAAGCCTATTTCTCTTTCAATTGATGAACCAAATGCAATAATTTTCAGAGTTGGATCATGTCTCTGCTAGATACCATCAATTTTGACAATTTCAATCATACACAACTTTTTAATAAAATGAATTACGATTGCAATTGCCTTTCATATTTAACGCGTTTTGACAATCGTTATTGTTTTAAGCGCATTTCTCTTTATTTGATGAAAAAATTGTAATTAAGTTTTAGAATAGGATCTTTTTATAGTTAGAAAAATAAAAAAATTTATGATTCAAATTATACTAGGCTTTCAGGTATTAGAATTGCAGTTGAAATTGCTTTACACATTTAATGCTTTTTAACGATCGTTAGCGTTTTAAGCCTATTTGTCTTTAAGTTGAAGAACCAACTATATTTATACTTGTAAATAAAAAAATTATTTGATTATATATCACCAATATGTATCAACTTAATCACACAAGGCTTTTAAATAACGAGAACTGCGAATGCAATGGCTGCTCATATTTAACGCTTATTAACGATCGTTTGCGTTTTAGGCGTATTTCTCGTTAAATTGATTAACCCATTGAAACTATGATATACAAAGGGAACATGTTCAGGTTAGATACTAACAAAATTGATCAGTTCTATCATACATGGGTTTACTAAAAATGAATTCCGTTGCAAGTGGTTTTCATATTTGACGCTTTTTGACAATCGTCAGGGTTATAAGCGTATTTCTCTTCAAATTAGCAAAGCAATTGAAAGTTTTTTTTTCTTTTCAAATCGGACCATATTCTAGTATGATTTAACAAATTTTGATGGTTTCAATCATAATGGGCCTACATGTAAGAAGAATTGCAGTTGCAATTGTTGTTCATATTTAACGCTTTATGACAATCGATGCAGTTTTAAGCCTATTTCTCTTTCAATTGAAAAACCAATCGAAAATATTTTGTAAAATTGGATCTCGTTCTGGTAAGTGATCAACTAAACTGATTGTTTCAATCACACTCGGCTTTCAAATATAAAAAATCGCGGTTGTAATTGGTGTTCATACGCTTTTTCACGATCGTTAGCGTTTTGAGCGTATTTCTCTTTCAATGAGGAACCAATTGTAAATATTTTTTAAAATGCATATTTTTCTGGTTATATGAAAATAACTGAAGTTATTTAAATCATCCTAGGATTTTTAAACAATAATACTTGCGACTGCAATTGCTGTTGATATTTAATGCTATTAAATGATCGTTAGTATTTTAAGCCTATTTATCTTTCACTTGACAAACCAATAGAATCTAATTTTAAAAGTGGAACATGTTTATAACATATGCCAAAGATAATGATCATTTTGATCAAATATCGTTTTCAAATAATAAAAATTACGGTTCCGATTGCTTTTCAAAGTTAACGTGTTTAACGATCCTCATCGTTTAAAGCCTATTTCGTTTTCAATTGACAAAAAAATTAAACTTAAATTTTTGAAATTGGAAAACTGTTGATTTGATATCAAAAATATTGACCATCTAAATCACACACGGCTTTTAAATAACAAGTTTTACAGGTTAAATTGTTGTTCACATTTAATGCTTTTTTAGGATTGTAGCGTATTAAGCATATTTATCTTTCAATTGACGAACCAATAGAAAACATTTTATTAGAAATGGAACATGTTGTGGTTAGATAAAACCAATATTAATCATTTAAATCATACTGGGATTTCAAACTATAATAATTACGGTTGCAATTGGTTTTCATATTTATCGCTTTTTAACGATTGATAGTGTTTTAAGACTCTTTCTCTTTCAATTGAAAAATCAATTGAAATTCTTTTGTAAAATTGGATCTCGTTCTTCTTGGTCATCAACCAATTAAATTATCTTAATCATACTTGGCCTTCAAATATTAAGAATTGCGGTTGTAATTTGTGTTCATATTTAACGCTTTTTTAACGATCGTTAGCATTTAAAGCCTATTTCTTGTTCAATTAACGAATCAATTACATTTGTGTTTCTGAGTTCGATCATGTTTGGTTTAGATACCATCAATTTTTATGATTTAAATCAAACTAGGCTTTATAATTGAAAATTAGAACATGTTTTGAACAGATACAAAAAATAATTATCATTTTAATCAAACTACATTATGAAATAATTATACAAAAAATAATTATCATTTCAATCAAACTACATTATCGCTTTAAGACTATTTCATTTCCAATGGAAGAACTAATTAAACTTTAATTCTTAAAATTGGAAAATTGTTTATTTGATATGAAAAATATTTATCATATAAATCATACTCGTCTTTAATATAACACGTAGTTCAGGGTGGAATATTGTTCATATTTACTGCTTTTTATCGATGGTAGCGTATTAAGCATATTTCTCTTTCAATTAAAGGACCGATTGAAACTGTTTTAAAAAATGGAACATGTTCTAGTTAGATACAATATTTATCATTTAAATTATAATGGGATTTCAAATTATAAGAATTTACGGTTGCAATCGATTTTCATATTTATCGGTTTTTATGACTCGATAGTGTTTTTAGCCTCTTTCTCTTTCAATTGAAAGATCAATAGAAATTCTTTGGTAAAATTTGGTCTCTTTCTGGTTAGTCATAAATAATTTTGATTATTTTAATCATACTTGGCCATCAAATATTAAGAATTTAGTTTGTAATTTGTGTTCATATTTAACGCTTTTTAACGATCGTTAGCCTTTAAAGCCTGTTTGTCTTTGAATTGACGAATCAATTGCAGTTATTTTTAGAATTCAATCATGTTTGGGTTAGATAACATCAATTTTGATGATTTCAATCACACTTGACTTTTAAATGAAATGAGTTACGGTGGCAATTTCCTTGCACGTTTAACGCTTTACAACAATCATTATTGTTTTGAGCGTATTACTCTTTCCATTGACGAACTAATCATCACTATTATTTGTAATAGGATCTTGTTATTTTTAGTCTTAAAAAATATTGATGTCTCCAATCATACTAGGCTATCAAATAATTAGAATTGTGGTTGAAAATGCTTTTCACATTTAAAGCTTTTTAACGATCGTTAGCGTTTCTAGCCTATTTGTCTTTCAATTGACGAACCAACATAAGTTAATATTTTGAAATAAAAGTTTTATTTGATTAAATTTGGCCAATATTTATCAATTTAATGACACCCGGCATTTAAATAACGTAAATTAGGGATGCAATGTTTGTTCATATTTAACGCTTATTAACGATTGGTTGCATTCTAAGCGTATTTCTCTCTATATTGACTAAAACATTGAAACTATTTTATAAAAAGGGAAGATATTCAGGTTATATACCTGAAACATTGATCATTTCAATTATAATTGGGTTTACGACAAAATAGTTTCTGTTGCAATTGCTTTTCATATTTAACGCTTTTTGACGATCATTAGCGTTATAAGCGTATTTCTCTTTCAGTTGAAAAAACAATTGATATTATTTTGTAAAATTCGATCTTTGTATGGTTATTTATAATTTTTGTTTTTATTTTAATCAAACTTGGCTTTCAAATATTAAAATAATTGCGGTTGTAGTTTGTGTTCATACATAAAAATTTTTAACGATTGTTAGCGTTTTAAGCCTATTTCTCTTTAAATTGACTAATCTATTGCATTTATTTTCAGAATTGGATCATGTTTGGGTTAGATACCATATATGTTTTTGATTCAAATCATTTTTGAACTTTAAATGAAAAAAACTTCAGGCCGCAATTGCGTTTCTTGTTTCATGC
Organism: Kewa caespitosa; assembly: GCA_900322205.1. Taxonomy (NCBI): domain Eukaryota; kingdom Viridiplantae; phylum Streptophyta; class Magnoliopsida; order Caryophyllales; family Kewaceae; genus Kewa; species Kewa caespitosa. The sequence goes on from ONZA01006069.1 coordinate 9,301, forward strand.
TTTTTAACGATGGTTATGTTTTAAAGCGTATTTGTCATTCACTGGACGAACAAATTTAATTAATTTTTATCATAGGATAATTTGATGGTTAATATTTGAAATAAGTGATGATTTCAATTATATTAGGCTTTCAAATAATTAGAATTGCGGTTGCAATTGCTTTTCAAATTTAAAGATTATTAACGATCGTTAGTGTTTTAAACCTATTTGTCTTTCTGTTGACGAACTAACTGAAATTTTTATTAGAAATGAAAAAATTAATTTATTATATGCCACCAATATTAACAAATTTATTCATGAACAGCTTTTAATGGGAGTTACGAATGCAATACGCTTAATAACGATTGTTTGCGTTTTAAGCCTTATTTGTCTTTCAATAGAATAACCAATTGAAATTATTTCATAAAAAGGGAACATGTTTCGGTTAGATACTGAAATAAATTGATCATTTCAATCATACCTGGTTTTACCATAAAAAGAATTGCTGTTGCAATTGATTTTCATATTTAACGCTTTTTGACGATCGTTAGCGTTATAAGCATATTTCTCTTTCAATTTGCAAAGAAATCGAAACTAATTTTTTTTTTTAAATCGGATCATGTTGTGGTTACATGGAACAAGTTTTGATGATTTAAATAATAATCGGCTTTATACTAAGAAGAATTGCGGTTGCAATTGCTGTTCATATTTGAAGCTTTTTAACGATCGATAGTGTTTTAAGCCTATTTCTCTTTCAATTGCGAAACCAATTGAATCTCTTGTTTAAAATTGGATCTCGTTATGGTTATTTATCAAAAAAATTGATTTTTTCAATCATATTCGGCTTTCAAATATTAAAAATTGTGGTTGTAATTGGTGTTCATATTTAACGCTTTTTAACGATCGTTGGCGTTTTAAGCGTATTTCTCTTTCAATTGATGAACCAATTGATAACATTATTTATAATTGCATGATTTTATTAGCTTTTTCAAACAATAATATTTGTGACTGCAATTGTTGTTCATATTTACCGCTACTAATCGATTGTTAGCGTTTTTAACCTATTTCTCTTTCAATTGATGAACGAAAAGAATCTATTTTTAAAATTGGAAAAAGTTTTGAATAGATACCAAAAATATTTATCATTTCAATCAAAGTCCATTTTCAAATAATTAGAATTATGGTTGCAATTGATTTTCATAGTCGACGTTGTTTAACGATCCTCATCGTTTTAAGCCTATTTCTTTCTCAATTGACGAACCAATTAACCATACATTTTTGAAATTGGATAATTGTTGATTTAATATGAAAAATACTGATCATATAAATCATAGTCGGCATTAAGATAACGAGTATTTCAGGTTAAGTTGTTGTTCATATTTACTTTTTTATAACGATTATAGCGTATTTTTAGAATTAGATCAAGTTTTGGTTAGATATCATCAATTGTGATGATTTCAATCATACTCAAATTTTACATTAAATGAATCACAGTCGCAATTGTCTTTCATGTTTAACGCTTTTTAACGATCGTTATTATTTTAAGCATATGTCTCTTTCGATTGCCGAACAAATTATAACTTTTTTTTAATAGGATCAGTTTATGGTTAGAATTCAAAACTATAGATTAATTTCTATCATACTATGCTTTCAAACATCTAGAATACCGGTTGCAATTACTATTCACATTTAACGCTTTTTAACGATCGTTAGCGTTTTAAGCCTATTAGTCTTTCATTTGATGAACCAACTACAATTATTATTTGAAATCAAAACATTATATGATTATATATCACTGTTATTTATAAATTTCATCACACACATCTTTTAAATAACGAGCAATCCAAATGCGATGGCTGTTCATAGTTTAACGCTTATTAACGATCGTTTGCGTATTTCTCTTTAAATTGACTAACCCATTGAATCTATTTTAAAAAAAAAAGGGAAAATGTTCAGGTTTGTCACCAAAAAAATTGGTCATTTCAATCATAATTGGCTTTACATAAAAAGAATTTCTGTTTGGTTTTCATATTAAACGATTTTTGAGGATTGTTAGCGTTGTAAGCGTATTTCTCTTCCAATTGGCAAAAAAGGCAAAACTATTTATTCAAAGTGGTCCATGTTATGGTTATATATAACCAATTTTGATTATTTCAATCATAATCGGCCTTCAAGTGAGAAGAATTGCGTTTTGCAATTGCTGTTCATAATCGATAGTTTTTTAAGCCTATTTCTCTTTTAATTGAAAAACCAATTGAAATTCTTTTTTAAAATTGGATCTCTTTTTGGTTATTTATCAACAAAGTTGTATGTTTCAATCATACTCTATTTTTCAAATCTAAAAAATCGCATTTCTTATTGGTATTCATATTTGACGCTATTTAACGATCGTTAGCGTTTTAAACGTATTTTTCGTTCAATTAATGAAACAATGGAAACTATTATTTAAAATTTCATCATGTTCTTGTTATATATAAACAATTATAGGTTATGTAAATCACCCTAGGATTTCAAACAATGATACTTGCAACTGCAATAACTGTTCACATTTAACGCTATTCAATGATCGTTAGTGTTTTAAGCCTATTTCTCTTTCAATTGACGAACCATAGAATCTATTTTTAAAAATGGAAAATGTTTTGAACAACTTCCAAAAAAATTTTTTATCATTTCAGTCAAAGTCTGTTTTCAAATAATAAGAATTACAGTTGCAATTGCATTTAATAGTAAACGTTGTTTAACGAGACTCATCGTTATAAGCCTATTTCTTTCTGAATTGATGAACCACTTACATTTTTAAAATTGGAAAATTGTTCATTTGATATCAGCAATATTGATCATACATATCATACTCGACTTTAAGCATATTTCTCATTCAATTGACGAACCAATTGAAATTACTTTTTAAACATTGGACATGTTCTAGTTTGATACAACCAATATTGATCATTTAAATCATACTGAACTTTCAAATTATGAGCAGTGCGGTTGCAATTGCTTTTCATATTTATCCGTCATTAACGATCGATAGTGTTTTAAGCCTATTTCTTTTTCAATTGAGAAACCAAATGAAATTCTTTTCTAAAATTGGATCTTTTTCCTGTTAGTCATAAACAAAAGTTAATCATATTTATCATTCTTGGCGTTTGAAATTTAAAGAATTGCGGTTGTAATTGGCGTTCATATTTAACGTCTTTTAACGATCGTTAGCGTTTAAAGCGTATTTATCTTTCAATTGATGAATAAATGACAGTTATTTTTAGTATTTGATTTTTTTTGGGTTAAATACATCAATTTTTATATTTCAATCGTACTCGACTTTGAAATAAAATTGATTATGGTCGCAATTGCCTTTCATGTTTAACACTTTCTAACGAATGTCATTGTTTGAAGCGTATTTCTCTTTAATTTGTCAAACATATTATAACTATATTTTATAATAGGATCTTGTTATAGTTATAATTCAAAAATATTTATGATTCAAATTGTACTAGGCTTTCAAGTAACTTGAATTGCGTTTGTAATTGCTTTTCACATTTAACGCTTTTTAATGATCGTTAGCGTTTTAAGCCTATTTGTCTTTCAGTTGACAAACCAACTTCCTTTTTTGTTTAAAATCAAAACATTGTTTGTTTATATACCACCAAGATTTATGAAAACATTCATATTTAACGCTTATTAATGATCATTTGCGTTTTAAGCGTATTTCTCTTTCAATTGACTAACCCATTGAAACTATTTTATAACAAGGGAACCTGTTTTGGTTAGATACAAACAAAATTGATCATTTCAATCATATTTGGATTTATGATAAAAAGAATTTATGTTTCAAGTGGTTTTCATATTTAATGTTTTTTTGACGATCGCTAGCGTTATAAGCGTAATTCTCTTCCAATTAGCAGTTCAATTGAAACTTTCTTTCAAATTGGATCATGTTTGGGTTAGATATAAGAAGTTTTGATGATTTCAATCATAATAGGCTTTCAAGTAAGAAGAATTACAGTTGCAATTCTTGTTCATATTTGACGTTTTTTGACGATCGATCGTGTTTTTAGACTGTTTCTCTTTCAATTGAAAAACCAATTGAAAGTGTTTTTTAAAATTGGATCTCGTTCTGGTTAGTTATCAACAAAATTGATTGTTTTAATCATACTTGGATTTAAAATATTGAAAATCGTTGTTGTAAATTGTGTTGATATTTGACGCCTTTTAACGATTGTTAGCGTTTTAACAGTATTTCTCTTTCAATGGATGAACCAATTGAAACTATTTTAATACGAGTGGAATCCATAACAACTTATAATATCATCAAGTTTCAAAAAAACCTTCAATTGCTAAAATATGCGCGCGCTAAAACGCGTCCGTGATCGAATATTGGAATAGATTGGATATTATCCAATTGGGTTAAGGTTAGAACACCCTTTTATTGCTTTCCTAAGTCTAATAGGAGTCCTAAATATAATTTACTTGCTGTATTTTTGCTTGTCGACATTTTTGGGATTCTTTCTTCATTCAAGATAGAGTTTGTAGCGATTAGGAAACTGTTTTGTTTCCTAATTCTTTCTTGCTTTCCTAAGAAAGTTAGAACTCATTTGAGTGCTAACTTCTATTTGTCTGATGCCTATTTAAAGGCCTTAAGATAGTATACTTTCACTAATGCTTGAGATAAATACAAAAACGTCTTTGTGAACAACCCTTCTTGTTTGTGAGATGCGAACAAAACCCTATTCGTGAGATTTGAATAGTTGAGTTTGTGAGAGGTGAGTCCAAACCCTTGTTCTTGTTAAGAGGATGAGAATTAGTTCTTTAGGTCAGTTTGTGAGAGCCAAACGGAACTAAAGCTCACATCTTTAGTATCTTTCTTTAATATTCATCACATAAATAAAAAACCCAAAAAGAATCATCTTGAAAGTGTGAATTTAAAAACTAAAATTTATAGAAAAGAGAGAGCCTAGGTTGAGACTTCACATCAAATTGGTATCAAGAGCCAAAATTTGAAGCTTTTATGCCTTCAGACGATCCTTGGTGATATTTGATTGGATAGAAATAGATTCGAAGTATCGAACAAGAATTATCTTTGACCACGTGGTTAATGAACTGGAAGAAATATGTAGAGAATTTATAGAGTTCATGGTGTCGTACAAGAGAAGCCAAGGACCAACATCTAGAGTTGAAACAATAAAGGTTGTGGATGTGCAGGAGAATTCCTTTGTCGAACAAATCGAAGAAGTATACCTAGAAACCAAAGGATTACCTCTTGACTTCGAATGTCAATAAAATCAACTCGGATCGGATGTCCTTGAAGACAAGAACCAAGCCGTCTCAAATCCTTACCCACTCTTGAACTTTGAAGTGCAGAAGGAGGTAAATGAAACGATCTTATCCTATAATTATCCTTTGATGTTGAAAGAACAACACAATGAAGAGGATTCTTATTGGAAACTTGGTCTTACAAAACCACCAAAGTTTGATGTATACTTTCATAAGGATATTGATGAAGAACAATTTGAGGTTCAAGGAATTGGACTCGAGATGCACCTTCTAGAAACAGAATTGATCTTTTTTTGTTGTCCTCAAAATCAATATTCCCCATTGGAAGTTGACGAGTTCTGTGATACTAATTCAATTGTTTTGAAAGAGTGGAGTGACTGTTTGAATTATGTTCATGGTGTTTTCGTGAAAGTTGTTTATGATGCAGGTGGCTTTCTGGTTAGCTCTAGAACACCAAAGATTCGAGGACAAATCTTTTTGGAAGAAGGGAAGAATAATATGAGTGGCATCCATGAAAACTCATAATATCATCAAGTTTCAAAAGAACCTGCAATGGCTAAAATACGCGCGCACTAAAACGTGTCCCCGATTGAATCTCGGAAAAGATTTGATCTTTTCCAATTGATTTAAGTTTGGAATACCCTTTTATTGTTTTCCTAAGTCTAATAAGAGTCCTAAATATTACTTACTTGATGTATTATTGCTTTCGCAATCGTATGGGTTTCTTTCTTTATTTCGGATATAGTTTGTAGCGATTAGAAAACTGTTTTGTTTCCTAATCCTTCTTGCTTTACTATGACAGTTATCACTCCATTGAGAGCTAACTTCTTTCTGTTTGAAGCCCATTTAAAGGCCTTATGATAGTTTAATTTCATTAATGATTGAGATAAATACGAAAATGTTTTTTTGTGAACAACCCTTCTTGTTTGTGAGAAGCGAACAAAACCCTATTCGTGAGATTCGAATAGTTGAGCTTGTGATAGGTGAGTTAATACCCTTATTCTTGGTGAGAGACTAACAATTAGCTCTTTATGTTGGTTTATGAGAGGCAAACGGAACTGAAGTTCAAATCTAATGATACAAGTGCATCCATGAAAGGCCTAAGAGTACTTCAGATGAAGGAACGATTCTTTGAGGCAAAAGAAAAAATAGGTAAAACGCGTTAACGAATTGAATGATTTACCAGATCGAATCTTGGATGTTGAATGATTTGCCAGATCGAATCTTGGGAAGGATTTGATCGTATCCAACTAAGTTAAGGTTGGAATATGTTTCTTCATTGCTTTCCTAATTGTAATAAGAGTCTGAACATAGTTAACTACTATTATTTACTTTACTAGTTAGAGTAGTAAAAATACTATCCTTTTTGTGTAACACGCGTATCGCATTAGCGTTTAGGAAAGTCCTATGTTTCCTAAACATGATAATGCTTTCCTATGTCAGTTAAGACTATTTTTAGAGCTAACTACTATTTGTTTTAGCCTATTTAAAGGCTCCTTTTTCATTCTATAAAATTAATTCAGAGATTAGAAATAAAACTTTTTCTTGCAAACGTTTTCTTTGTTCGAGAGATTCCAACGAAACTCTACTTGAGAGATTCGAGTAGCTAGACTTGTGAGATGTGAGTCTAACCCCTTGTTCTTGGCGAGAGGTTGGGAATTAGCTCTTTGGGACGGTTTATGAGAGGCAATCGGTACCAAAGTTCATTTCTTTATGGTTCTTTTCGTTTTTTTTTGTTTTTTTTTTTTTTGTAGCTACAAAACACAACCTAAAAAACTGCCAAAAAGAGAATGTGAGTTGACACCCTCGTATTCACATCAAATTTGTAATCAGAGGTGGTTTTGGATTTCTGTTAATATCCAAATGATCCACGTTGTGTACTTGTTGAATTTCGTTGCTGCTAGAATTGGGAAGCAAAGGGGTAACAATTATGAGTAGAAGCATAGGGCTCAT
>ONZA01006069.1:16910-28471 GCA_900322205.1 Kewa caespitosa
GCCTAACTTTGAAGATGTTCTTAGAAGGTTTGACATGATGCTCCAGAATCAAGTCACATTGAGAAGGGACATGAACTTCAATACAAACGACAACAAGCAAGCGAGAAGTACAAATCGATCAAAACCTTATGTTAACGATCAAGATCCAAAACCTGATGATCAAGGTATGAAAGCTGATTTTTCTAATTTTGATGGTTTTCAAGATCTGAATTCTTTCTTTAATTGGGTTAGAAATTTTGAAAGAGTATGCAAGCATAAAGGATATGATGAAATAAAGAGTTTCAAATTGATTGTTTTTGAATCTATCTAAAAAGCTTCCCTTCGGTATGATAAGTTGAAGAGTAAACGAAAAGGGGAAAAAAAGAGCAAGATCAAAACTTGGGAGAAGTTTAAAAAAAAAAAAAAAAAAAAAGAAAAAAAAGATGATGAAACGATTTGTGCCAAGAAAATATAAGCAAGAGCAGTACTTGTACGTGAGTACTTTAAAATATAATTTCTTGTTTGTAGAAGAGTATGTTAACGAATTTAAACTCTTGGTTATGATATGTGACTTAAATGAGTCGCTAGATCAAAAGGTTGCAAGATTTGTAGCTGGCTTGAGGTTTTAATTGCGTTATGGTATAGAAGGGCTGCCTTTTGTAACTTTTGCTGAAGTGTGTGCCTTAGCTATGAAGTTTGAAAGTCAACTCAAGAAGAAGAAAGGAAAGGTTCCTTGCCCTTGCCATACGGTTCAAGTTAACAAAGAATCGGTGAACTGAACCGTTGTACCAACATCTACATGTATGGAGAAGCTGCACGAGTTACGGGATGTCGAGATCGGAAAAAACTATTGTAAAGGGGATAAGAGGCAGATTGTCAACACGGAAGATACCAACATCAATCAAAGAGAAGAACTATGAATGCATTTTTCATAGTAATTGCAAGGTAAACGATCGCATGTGTAATATGATGATTGATCGTGGATTTTATGCCAATACTTCATCTACAGAGATGGGGGAAAAGTTTAGTTTACCGGCAAGGAGTCACACTAAGCCATATTCTCTTAGGAAGGATAAACAATTAGGGTGATTTGGAGATCAAAAAACAAGCTTTGGTAAAGTTTTTTTTGGGTAACTACAGTGATGAGGTCTGGTACGATTTTGTTCCCAAGAATATTTGTCATCTTTTGCTTGGGAGGCCATGGCAACAAGATCGTGGTGTGGAACATGATGCCTATAAGAACACTTATACGGTAATGTGTAAGAAAACGAGATTTGTTTTAGAGTAATTATGTACTAATCATGGTGTTCATGTGCAGAAGGAGTGTGAGACTAATGAGGAAGCATTTCTTAAGGCTAAGAGAATGACCAGTTCTATAGAGAAAGATAAACATGAAGGATCTATAGTTGCTCTCAAGGAGGCCGAAACAACTTCACATGTGCGACCAAACGTGATGATAACGTTACTACCACCCAAGAACGTATCCAATACTTTCTCCAAGGTTGATTTGCCTCTTGATTTTCCTCCAAGAAAAATCATAGATCCTATAGAAGATCTACTTCGTGCTCTTATTTCATGGTTGCAATACTTGAAGATAAATCTGTTGATATTGCATTCAGTCGAAAGAAATGTGAAGTTTAAACCCGGCCAAAGCGGAATTGACTCTTGTAGTGCAAAATTAGTAAGTCACATAAAGGCATGTACTTCCCATTGGAGGTACAAGGATGGAGGTATGAATGTGATGGTGAATATTATAGCTCAAAAGTTACTCCACCTATAATGAACGTGACTACATTTCAAGGGTTAAGGCATCTAGGAGGATGGTGCAACAAAGGACCTGATTTTGGATCAAAGTTCACCATGGGAGATGAATTGATTGAGCCTTACTTAAGACCATCAAATCGCATGTCTGAGGACAACAATCGCTGCACCCCTGAGAATTCAGTTCAAGAGGTTTTGGTCAAGGAAGTTGTTAATGGAAGAAACACATCACGATTGGACAAATTCCATGTGTCTACAGTATCCTTCAAACAAGTAGTTAGCCATGAAGTCATGACAGTGAAGGCTAGATGCGAGGATGAGAAAGGGATTCAACGCAAACCGGGTAACCTCATATCCCAATCAAAGGAACTCTTCCGCGGTGGAAATAAAAACATGTTCACTTTCAAGAGCTTGAATTTGAGGGACAATTCCATTGAAGAGGGGGATAATGATACAAGTTCATCCATGGTAGAACCCGTTAACGCGTTGATTTATTTACCTGACTGAATCTTGGACGTTGAATGATATACCCAATTGAATCTTGGAATGGATTTGATCTTATCCAACTAGGTTAAGTTTGGAATATCTTTCTTTATTGCTTTCCTAAGTGTAATAAGAGTCTTAACATAGTTAGCTACTGTTATTTACTTTCATATTTAAAGTAGTAAAAATACTTTCCTTTTTGTGTAACGCGCGTATCGCGATAGCGTTTAGGAAAGTCCTATGTTTCCTAAACGTGTTTAAGCTCTCCTAGGTCAGTTAGGAATCCTTTGAGAGATAAATATTGTTTTATAGCCTATTTAAAGGCTCCTTTGTCATTCTATAAAATTAATTCAGAGATTAAGAAAAAACAAACTTGTTCTTATGAACGTTTTCCTTGTTTGGACATTCAAACAAAACTCTACTTGAGAGATTCGAGTAGCTAGACTTGTGATATGCGACTCTAACCCCTTGTTCTTGGTAAAAGTCTGGGAACTAGCTCTTTTGGAGAGTTTGTATGATGCAAATGGTATCAAAGTTCATTACTTTATTTTTTTATTTTTATTTGTATTTTTTTTTTTTGCTACAAAACACAACCCAAATAAATGCAAAAAAGAAAAAGTGAGTTGAGACCCTCATATTCACATGAAGAACATTAGTTCCGTTGAAAAAGAAAAGATCGCAACATGGACCAAATTGTTGAAACATATGCAAAAAAGATTTGTTCCTAACAACTGTAAGCAAGAGCAATATCTAAAGTTACCTACTTTCAAGAAAAACATGTTACCTTCAGAAGAGTACATAAAAGAGTTCGAATAGCTTATTATGATTTGTGAGTTAAAAGATATGGAGGATCAAAAGGTGGCTAGATATGTGGCAAACCTTAGGTATGAACTATGACATGGAGTTGAGATTCAGCCGTATGAGTGTTTTGATGATGTGTGTGCCTTGACCATAAAGTTTGAAAGACAAGTGAAGGAGAAAAAGGGAACGTTTGCTCGATCAGCCTGCAACATCGAGAACGTGTCCCAAATTGTAACACTGGTCAAAAGTATGGTTGGGGAGGGTCCTAAGTCCATTCTAACGAGTGCTAGTTCCAACCCTAAGTGCAATAAGATCAAGGGGTATGGGTACTTTGCTCGAGATTGTAATAACGAAAGAGTGATGACGAGCATGGAGATGAGGGCGTGCGTGAGGTCGAAGTAGAAGAAGAAATGGAGCATGAGAGTAGAGAAGAGGAGGAGGAGGATTTTGATGAGGTCGAACGAGTAGTTGGAGGGATTATTTTGTTGTTGAGTAGAGCTCTACACATGCAACCCATGAACGAAGAGAACGCACAACGCGAGCAACTGTTCCATAGCAAGTTCACGGTAAAGGACCATACATGTGACTTAATCATTGAGAGTGGTTCATGCACCAATGGGGCAGCAGCTAAGATGGTGGACAAGCTGGAGTTGGAGACATGCAATCACCCAAGGCCATATTCTTTACATTGGCTTAACAAAGGTAATGATCTAAAGGTGAGGCAACAAGCTTTGTTGGGATTCTGGTTAGGGAACTGTCATGGTGAGTTATGGTGTGATGTGGTACCCATGGAGGCATGTCCCTACTTCTTGGGAAACCTTGGCAATACGATCGAAGCATAGTGCACGAAGGGAGAAAGATCACCTACACGGTAATACTTGGCAATAACAAATTTGTGTTGAAACCGTTACCTCCTATGTTTGTTGATGTGCAGGTAGATGCCCCTAATAAGGAGTGTTGTTTCCTCAATGCCAAGGAAATACAAAGATTCCTCAAAGAAGAGAAGTGTGGAGGATATGTTGTTATCCTTCTGGAAGCCAACACTGAGCAAGAGGGAACGATACCCCCCGTTTTGCAACCCCCCAGGCATGATTTCAAGGATGTATTTCCTAAAGAGATTCCTTCCTGCCAACACCGATGCAACTTGGAAGAAGCCAAAGAACTTCAACGACAAGTTATGGAGCTAGGTTATCGAGGCTATATTCGAGAGAGCTTGAACTCTTGTGTCGTACCCCCCTTGCTGGTTCCAAAGACGGACGGTACATGGAGGATGTGTGTTGATAGCCGGGCCGTGAACAATATTACCATCAAATACCACTTTCCAATGTCGAGGCTTGATGACTTGTTAGATGTGCTACATGGAGCCGTGGTTTTTTCATAGATTGATTTACGTTTCGGGTACAATCAAGTGAGAATCAAAGAAGGGGATGAGTGGAACAAGACGTTCAAAACAAAAAAAGGCCTATAAGAGTGGCTTGTAATACCGTTTGGGTTATGCAGTGCGCGAAGCACTTTCATGAGATTGATGAAACAAGTCTTAAGGCCATTCATTTGGTTGTTTGTAGTGGTCTACCTAGATGATATCTTGATCTACAGCAAGAGCGATGAAGAGCATGTGAATCATTTACGGCATGTCCTTGAGAAACTTAGAGAGCAACAGTTGTATGCCAAGCCCGAGAAGTGCACATTCATGGTGAGTAGAGTGATTTTTCTTGGCTACGTTGTGTCTAAGGATGGCATTATGGTGGATAAATCAAATATAGAGGTAGTTGCATCGTGGCCAATCCTAAAGAATGTAACGGAGGTACGAAGTTTTGTTTGTTACTGTCATTCTATTGACGCTTCATCGAAGACATTAGTACTATTGCTGCCCCTTTGACAGAGTTGATGAAAAGAGGAGAGTTCGTGTCAGGAAACACAGCCATTATGGCCTTTCAAGAAGTGAAGGAACGACTATGCTGAGCACCGGTTCTTGCCTTACCCGACTTTGAGAAGCTTTTCAGGGTTCAGTGTGATGCTAGTGGGATCAGAACTGGGGCTGTTTTGCTACAACAGAAGTAGTCTGTGGCCTATTTTAGCGAGAGGTCTAGTGGAGCCAAGCTAAACTACTCCAACTATGATCAAGAGTTCTATGCAATGATTCGAGCTTTGAGGCATTGGGATCATTACTTGAAACCGTAGCCATTTGTGTTGCATTCGGATCATGAGGCACTAAAGCACATTCACGGGCATGAGAAACTAAACTCACGTCATGATAAGTGGGTAAGTTATTTACAATGTTTTATTTCCATGCAAAGTATAAAGATGGGAAAACCAATATGGTGGATGACGCCTTACCTAGGTGGCATGTGATTCTAGTAGCAATAGAGGCGAAGTTGCTTGGGTTTGAACACCTCAAGGAATTGTACGAGAAGGATGCTTACTTTGGTTCCCTAATGGCGATGTGAAGTGACCTAATGGCTCCCTATACAATCCAAGAGGGGTTTCTCTTTAGCAACAACAAGCTATGCGTGCCTAGACGCTGATTTCGAGAGTTACTTATTAAGGAAGTGCATGAAGGAGGTTTAGCGGGTCCCTTTGGAGTTATGAAGACCTTATATATGTTGAGGGAGTATTTCTTTTGGCCGAAATTTGTATTTGAAGTGCAAAAATCGATTGCTAGATGTGCAACTTGCCGCAAATCAAAGAGCTTCTTTCATAAAGGACTCTGTACTCCTTTTCCCGTGCCAGATCGACCATGGGACTGATTAAGCATGGATTTTGTGCTTAGGTTACAACGAACTCATTGAGGAAAAGATGCTATCATGGTGGTGGTAGATAGCTTCTCAAAGATGGCACATTTCATGGCTTGTAATAAGATTGAAGATGCGTCAGAAGTTGCGGAGTTGTTCTTCAAGGAAATTGTGCGTCTACATGGGGTTCCTAAGAGCGTTGTTTCTGATCATGATGTCAAGTTCATGAGCTAATTCTAGAAGACATTGTTGAGAGTCATTGGTACCATGTTGCTGTTTAGCACCTCAAACCATCCTCCAACTGACGGCCAAAACGAGGTAACTAATCAAACACTTTGTAAGCTTTTGCATGGTGTTGTGAACTAAAGCACCAAAGATTGCGATGTGACTCAAAAAGCTCCTACCTATGCCATGGGTAGATCTGCATTCGAGATTGTTTAGGGTGTGAACCCAATGGGAGTGGTAGACTTGATACCTTTGTCCAAGAAGGAGATACTAAGCTATGATACCGAGGAGAGCCTCAAGGCTTTCAAGCGTGTGAATGAGCAAGTCAAGGACCAGATTGAGAAGGTAAATTCCGAGAATAAGGAGAAGGCCAACAAAAATCGAAGCCAAGTTATGATTCAACTCGGTGATCTTGTGTGTTTGCACTTGATGAAGGAACTGCTCCCTGAGAAGAGAAAGAACAAACTCATGCCTCATGTAGATAGGCCTTTCAAAGTTCTAGAAAGGTATTAAGATAGTGCGTAAAAGATTGAATTACCAGCTGACTACGGAGCCGTTAGTTCCACATTCAACGTGGGAGATCTCTCGCCGTACTTGGATGATTCAAATTTGACGACAAATTCATTTGAAGAGGAGGAGGATGATACGGGAGCAAGCTCACCCCCTAGTGTGCTTACAATCCAAGAAGAAACCAAGTCTAATTACATGGTAGGATATGGAAAAGGAACCATGCAATCTTTTGTGGAGTGGATGGGTACTAAAGAAGGAAAAATGTGGCTGAAATGCGTGTTAACACATTTTGAGTTAACCTAATCGAATCTTGGAAAAGGTTTGATCCTATCCAACGAGGTTAAGGTTGGAATATCCCATTATTTTCTTTCCTAGTTCATATAGGTGTCCTAGATGTTGTTATTGATATCCTAGGCAAGTTAGGAGTCTTATTTTAACGTGCCAAGTAGTTGTGGCGCGTAGGAGTCTTTGCGCGATGAGACTCTTTTGGCTTTTCTTATTTGTTTACTTTCCTGTCCTAGGATGGTTAGGACTCCTATGAGAGCTAAATACTATTTTGTTTAGCCTATTTAAAGTCCTTTTTCCTCACTATATTAAAAGTCCCTTGCCAAAATTTTTGTTTGGTGCTTGCTTTGAACTGCTTGCTTTCTCTCTTTCCTTTTCTTCTTCTGTTTTTTTTTTCTTTTGTCCTCTTTTTGTTTTCCATTTCCATTAGTTGCATGTGACACCTGTCATTATTGTGGAACCCCTTTGTCTTTGGATGGATATCACCCCTGTACTTTTTAATGCTGAGACATAATTCTTCTTGGCTACCGTGTTGCATAAAACCCAAAAATCGTTGGAAAAAAAAGAAAATAAACCTTCCACTAACAGGAAGGGCTCAAAACCTAACATCATTAAATCATCACAAGGTCGGTTCTTTTAACCCTTTGATTCTTTGTTGCAATTTCGTCAGTCTTGCTTTCTAATTGTTGTATTGAATTGATTGACTTCAAAAACAGGAAGGGAAAACACTTAACATCATCAAACATCAGCACAAGGTCAGTTCCTTTAATTTCCTTTCAATTGTTGTATAAGGTAACTGTTCCTAGTGTCTATCAAGGTTTCTGTGAACTGTGAGAAAGTACGAAATTTGGGAGGTGGCTCTTGAGTTGGTTGTCTGCAAAGTGTTGCTTGGGTGTTATTCGATTCAGGAACTTCCCCCTTTTGCCTTGGGGAATTTCAGTGGATTCGGTACATTCCTATTGGTAAATTAATGAGTATAGCACTTGTATGTACTCTAAATGAGTTCAGAAAGTATGCTAACTTGCCAAGTGTAGTGGCGAATGGCAAATACTGGCTTTTATCAAGTACGAAACCGTTTGTCACCTCTCCCTCTACTTGCAAAAGCCCTTGCTAACATAGTTAAATACGGTTTCAGATTTTCTTTATGACATAGAACGAACACAGTAGTAACTAAAATGGAAGTCTTTATTTCTTCTATGGAGCAGAACTCAGCACCTCGAAACATTGACCTCTTTGTTTACCATAAGTTCGCCCTTTCTCTTGAGTAACGCTTTCCCTCCTATCATCCTGATTGATTGAATCAGTTGAGACTTTTTGGTTTTGATTAATTGACATGCTCCCTCAATCCCTTTAAGATTGTTCCCTTTGGCATTTATGACCCACGTTATTGTGAGCCAAAGGAGGACAATGCTAATGGGAAAGGGTGAACAATGAAAAGGATCAACAAGAATGCACCATGACAAGCATCAATGAATCTTTTGTGAGCATGAGGTAGTAAGTTGTACGCCAGGCTTATGGATGCATTGATTGTGTGACCAATTGATACTCCAACAAAATTAGAGTACTGAGCTAGGCCAAGAAACAAGAATTGTTATGTACATGGAATAAGTAGGGGAAACATGTATGTTAACACTCATATGTATATTACAGAATGCTTTAGAACAAAGGACTTGGTGTCCAAGAAATATAGAACTTGCCATCTAAATTAATTCCTCTTTAATGTTATCTCCTTCTTCTTCTCAACATAGTCAGATGTCCAGGGGTGGAAATAACTGCATTTCAATAGGCTTATTAACTTTGCAAATACTCACTTATTCAAATCTCTAGTCAATTCTTTCGGCGGGTCCTTGTAAATTAGCTACGAATTACCTCAGATAAACTTCTTTTTTTACTTTTTCCCTCTTTTCATTTGTGTTTATTGGTTTATTACACCGTTTATTAACGACTTTCCTTTGAGTTTCTCGCAGGTCATGTATCCTTGTTTAACGAGCGATTGCCTCCCGTAGTTTTCTTCACCTGCTTTGTACACTTGTGCGTTCTTCTGCAGCTTCAACTTCCACAGAACGTCAAGTAATTTTTCGCTTTTTGTTAGTTCTGTTTGTCGATTACATACCTTGTTTCTTTGTGCTCCTCTTGTGTTCTTTGTGTTTCATTGAGCTGCTTAGCTTTTGAGATTGCTTACGTTTCTTTAGTTTATTTTAGTTGCCTTTGATAAGCATTACACGACATTTATTATGGACCCATCTGACTATTGCAGATGCTGTTTTCAAATTCAAATTCATGATGAATCTGGATCCCTACTTGCATCAATCTTTGCGACAAATGCTGAGAAAGTTTTCCCGTTTATAGCCTACATGATCAACAATAAAGAACAGGAAATGCGAAAGCAAGGGCAAGTAATCAACATCTACAAAACTCTTGTACATCTCACCACTAAAACACACCTCTTTAATATCATGTTCTTTTGTAAAGGACTTTGACATTCATTGTTTTGGAGACATAGATAACAAGGGACCTTATCGCGTCTCGTTGAAAGCAAGGACTCGAGAACTGTTAGGAACTAATCTCAATGTTTCCTTAATTACAAATATCGTGCCTCACAAGAAAATCAAAACAAAATGAACAACCGCTACTTTTTGCCAGCGGATATGCAAGCTAGGATGTGTGGTTTTCTATGTGTAGTATAAACTGTTCTCTTGTGGAGGCCACTACTTTTTGCGTGTCCGTACTATGTTCATTCGCTGGTAGTGTACGGATTTTGTGTACAAAGGAAACTTAGATGGGACACCTACAGCTCTCACAACCTGTAAATGTTGTACAGCTTTTGTGTACATAGACCAACATTGTATATATCATCCTTTGCACTTTGACTCTTACTTTTACATACATCAATCAAAAAACAAGCCCGTGCATGTGCACGGGCATCACTCCACTAGTCATTCAATAATATTCAATCAGATATTAAACCCAAAATCTTGTTCGAACTAACTTCTTCTTGTTTGAGCGATTCGAACAAAATCCTACATGAGAGATTCGAGTAGTTAGGCTTGTGAGAGGTGAGTCTAAACCCTGGTTCTTGTTGAGAGGCTAGGAACTAGTTCTTTGTAAAGGTTTGTGAGAAGCAAATTGGAACAAAGTTCATACCTTTTGTTACTAAGTTACTAGAAAAAAAAACCCACAAATCTCAAACACTTAGATAACCCGTGAGTTTTGAACGAATTTGGCAACATATTGACATCATATTGTTTAAAATTGCATCATGTTCTATTTATATATAAAAAATTGTGGTTATTTAAATCATCCTAGAATTCCAAACAATGATATTTGCGACTGCAATTGCTGTTCATATTTGACCCTATTAAAAGATCGTCAGTGTTTTAAGCCTATTTCTCTTTTAATTGACGAACCAATAGGATGTATTTTTCAATTTGAACCATGTTTTAAACAGATACAAAAATTCATTATCATTTTAATGGAACTCCATTTTCAAATAATAAGAATTACGGTTGCAATTGCTTTTCATAGTTAACAATTTTTAACAATCCACATCGTTTTAAGACTATTTCTTTTTCAATTGACGAACCAATTAAACTTTCATTTTTGAAATTGGAAAACTATTGATTTGATATCAACAATATTGATCATATACATCATACTAATATTTAAAATGAATTGTGAATGCAATGGCTGCTCATATTTAACGCTTATTAACGATCGTTCGCTTATTAAGCGTATTTCTCTTTAAATTCACCAACCCATTGAAATTATTTTATAAAAAAGGTAAGATGTTCAGGTTAGATACCAGAAAAATTGATGATTTTCAATCATAACAAGATTTATGATAAAAAGAATTTGTGTTGCAATTGCTTTTCAACAGACTCGGCTTTCAAATCTTTTTGATGATCGTTAGCGTTATAAGCATATTTCTCTAGCAATTGTAAAACCAATTGAAATTATTTTGTTCAATTAGATCTTGTTCAGGTCATTTAAAAAAATTTATTGTTTTAATCAGACTTGGCTTTCAAATATTAAGAATTGCGATTGTAATTTGTGTTCATATTCAACGCTTTCTAACGATCGTTAGAGTTTTAAGCCTACTTCTCTTTCAATTGACGAATCAATTGTAATATTTTTCATAATTGTATCTTTTTTGGGTTATGTACCATCAATTTTTTGTGATTAAAACAATACTAGACTTTTAAATAAAAAAAAAATTAACGGTCGCAATTGCCTTTCATTTTTCACGCTTTTTAACGATAGTTACTGTTTTAAGCGTATTTTTCTTTCAATAGATGAACAAATTATAACTAATATTTGAAATAGGATCATGTTATTGTTATAATGATAAAACATTGATGATTTCAATCATACTAGACTTCCAAATAATTAGAATTGAAGTTGCTATTGCTTTTCACATTTAACGCTTTTTAACTATCGTTAGTGTTTTGAACCCATTTGTCTTTCTGTTGACGAACCAACTGCATTTATTAGTGGAAATAAAAACATTATTTGATTACATACCACCAATAATTACAAATTTAACAACACACAAGTTTTAAATAACAGGTTGCAAATGTAATGTGTGTTCATATTTGACGATTAATGACGATCGTTTGCGTTTTGAGCGTATTTCTCTTTCAATAGACTGAATCATTGAAATTATCTTATGAAAAGGGAACATGTTCAGGTAATAAAACAGAATCGATTGATCATTTCAATCATACTTGGCTGTACAATAAAAAGAATTCATGTTGCAATTGCTTTTCATATTTAACGCTTTTTGAT
>ONZA01006069.1:46881-56896 GCA_900322205.1 Kewa caespitosa
GTTCATCAAACCTAAGCAAAAGCAAGGAGGCATGGCAGAAGGCTTACCTCAGCAAAGAGAAGAGTAGCCGGCATCATGCACTTACTGCAAAACGCCTGGTAAGCAAGGGCCGGGGCATCATCACCAAGCTGCTGAATGAAGTACAAGAACTCAGCACCCCTCATACCATCCTTGAACTCTCTCTTAGAAAGGCAGTCAAGGTAAAAGACAGAGTCCGGTGGATCCTAGGGTACCTCAAACCTCCCGATCGTCTGCAGGGTCACCCGCTCGCCAAGGTACCACACATGATCAAAGGGGCCCTCAAAAAGGATCATCTTCAGATTTTACTCTTGAATAGCATGGCAAACCTCATCAGAAACGCCGGCCATATCTGACCAAGGAATGTACGAGACCTTAAGACAGCAAAGGCAAACATTAGGTCAAGTCTAAGATGCATAATACATCACGAAAGCAAAATAATATACGTGCAATCCATGTATACCAGAAGAGCAGCAAACTCGTTCAGCATCCGCCTCTGCTTTGAGAGAGGAGGCTTGCTAGGCGCGGTGTGGTATGTCGATGATCACCGTGCCAAGATAGGATAGACTCAAGGCTGGTCACAGTGTGGCCCAAAGACTGGAAAGTGCTTGTAGAACCATATATGCGCATATAAAGATAGTTAGAAGCTCGATGTAAATAACAGAATAAGACAATCAAAGGCTAAGAGAAGCATTACCTAGATCACCTTCCAAAATCCGCCGAGAAGAATAGCCAGGCACGCCTCAAATTGACGGCATCAATGCCTCAAATACTTCATCAAGGTCGAATAGCCAGGCACGCCCCAGTCATAGCTACAGTTCTCCAAAAATCCTCTAGGGCTGGGAGGTAGAGGAGTAGAGATGGCTACCCTTGTTCACAAACAAGGTGTAGGCCAGGAGATAAGCAACAAACACCTGAACAGTCTTATCCAGAGTCAAATTGCCATGATGGTCCGTGAGGACATCTAGACATATCGCGTAAGGAAGAGACCCATCGTTAGGGATCATGCGCCGCATAAAGTCATCTCCAAACATGACCGTCAATCTCTTTCGCTCATGAGAGAAATAACCATCTAAGGGCAAATGCTCTCCCACAAAGCCTACACTGCTAATCAGTCCAAACTCCGATGGCGTGATTGTCATCTCGCCCATTTGGAGATGGAAAGTACTGGTCGTTTCCCAGAAGCGCTCAACAAGAGAATGCACGACCGTACAGTTAACATACTCACAACCGTGAAGTGAACCGAACAGAGAGCCAAAATAGATCTCCTCAAAGCAGATGACAAAGTCGTCAGCAAGATCCCTAACTAGAGAGCGGTACGTGGCGATAACCTCACCTATACCGCCGTAACCTCTCAAGTGCGCCCTCTTTTCCTGTGAGAAGTTTACGTACACAATATAATCAACAAAAAAAGAACATGCTCGAAAAAGAAACACGTAATAAGCACATAGACCTATGCACACGAACAACGAGCATTTCGGCACTTTACCGAACAAAGCGACACATACATGACATGTTTGAAAGCAATGAAACACGAGCCAATTGGTTCATTTTGATGTTTTGTAGCAAGACGAACATCATACCAGCCACTACAAGTGCATTTTCTAACAACAAATCGATGAAAACTCTAAGGGGCATTTTATCGAACACTTGGCGTGCGAGACTCAAAAACATGCAAATTTGTGAAATTCACATGATCCAACATCCATCCATCATCAACATACACTCACAAATCACATACATATCCCAAATTTCATCCCAATTCAATCCATACAACACATATACACCAAAATACACATCCAAAATCCATCAAAATTCATAAATTTAGCAAAATGACAAAGTGAGAAGTTTTGAAACTTACCGCCTTGTTCCTCGCAAAAAAGGACAAGTGATCGTCGGGATTAAGCAAGAGCTTGAAGGATTCCACCTCCGCGCCGATTGCCACTCGCACCGGAAGAACCCATCCCCGGCTCGGAGTTCCTCTCCGACCTTCTTCCTTTTGTAATCCGGGGTAGCCACAGGCCTACCCTGGAAAACCTGGTGAAACGGCCCCACCTGGTCCTCCTCCTCATCGTCCCCACCATTATTGGGGCCAATAACCATCATGCTCCGACGAAGGGGTACGGTAGTTTGTTTGTTTGCCCGTGGGTTGAGGTACTTTTTCATGCATTTCAAGTGGTCTTAAGGGTAGGACTTCATTAATTTTTCCAGTTTGATGACAAACAAAAAAGAAGAATGTGCGAAAGTTTAAAGAAAAAATGAGCTTTTATTCATGGTTGTTTGGGGGTGCTAACCTGAGGTGACTCCAAGATGAGTCCCTTTGAAATAAAAAAACATAAAAGGTTGTTTGGGGGTGCCTAGCCCGAAATAACTCCAAGATGACTTTGTTTGAAAGAAAAAAAAGGATAAAAGGCTTTTTGGGGGTGCCTACCTGGAAGTAGCTCTCAGATGAGCTTGTTGTTACACGAAGAATCGAATCAGGTTGTTGATTTTCCACGACCTTAGAACCTTTCATCCTTTTGGTGTTTCCAGACGATATGTCTTTGGCCCAATCACTTCGGCAACCTTATATGGTCCATCCCAGTTTGGGTTTAGCTTTGCATCCTCATTATGCCTTCGGATTCCATTTTCCTCAGCACGAGGTCTCCAATGTTGAGCCTTCTGATTTTGACTCGTCGCTTGAACATTCAATTCATTCACTCTTTGTAAATGTCAGTGTGAAGGAGGGAATCTCCTCGTACTTTAAATACTAAGTTGAGGTGATACCTACGCTTTTCAAAGTTCAACTCAGCGTAGAATTGTTTGATCCTTGGACTTTCATTATTGATCTATAACTGGAGGATGGCTTCCGAGCCGTTGACTAGGCTGAAAGGATTTTCTCCAGTGATAGCCATTTTTGTGGTTCTCGAGGTCCACAGTACCACGGTTAGTTTTTCGAACCATAAGCCCTTCGTACCATCTAGCTTCATCTTGATTATGACCCTTAAGGTCTTCTTGTTGGACTCCACCTGGCTGTTGGTTTCTGGCTAGGCTATAGCCGTGAAGGTGGCTTTCACTCCATTTTCTTCCAGCCAGTCGGTCAATCTTGGCGTGTTGAACTGTCTTTCATTGTCGAAGATGATCTTCTTGGGAGCTCGGAATCGTGTGAGTATGTTGTCCATAATGAACTTCGTAACAGCTGATATACCTCAACCCACTTTGTAAAGTAATCCAAAGCCACGATGAGGAACTTTAATTGCTCGGATGCATGGGGGAAGGGTTCTAGTATGTCCATGCCCATTAGCCGAAAGGCATTAGGGCCAGGATGGGTGTGAGTTCGGTTGAAGGCAATCGTGTTATTAATCTGAAGTACTGGCATCTGTCGCTTTTCTTTACCATCTCGGCTACATTGTTCTAGATTGTGGGTCAATAGAATCCTACCCAAAGGACTTTGTGGGCGACTGTCCTCGCGCCTTGATGCACTCCACAGATGATGTAGTGCACTCCTTTGAGAATCTCCTGCCCCTGGGTCCTCAAGACTCATTTTGATGACGAATGGGTGAAACAATTCTTGTACAATGTTCCATATCGGATATCGAACCACTTGGATTTGTATTTAATTTTTCGAGCTTCTTTTGGGTCTTTTGGAGGACATTGTCTCAGTTTAGAGAGATAATGGAATACATCCACTCATTTGACTAGTCTAGGATACTGACGGTCGTTTTGACTTCAATAATTTGTTTTTTTAACCTGTTCCAATATAATATTTTTATGCATCCCTCCGACAGCCCAACTGGCCACGTGGGCAAGGGCATCGGCATGGCAACTCTCTAACTCTAGAACGTGTTCCACCATCACTTCCTCAAAATGACTAATTTCTCCTTTGGCTCTCGTCAAATAGGCATTCATCTCGTCTCTCCTAGCCTCGTAATTCCTGGATATTTCGGAGACAACGAGATGTGAGTCTATTGTTTGAGGCATTCAATATGAACGTTTACGTATTCAAAAATGTCTCCTTCTGAGGAATTGATTAAAAACCATGTGCCACTATCTGCCTTGCATGACGAGTCATCACGCTCATGGACAAAGAATCGGTCGATTTACTCGACACGTGGTCTAAAGGTGTTCTCTCAGCTACGAAGTTTGAGATGGCTTGGCTCTAGATTTCTCCACAAGGTTCATAGTAAATGTCATAGTCCATCAGTTCATGGGCTAATATTTGGGATTTGCCAGCTGAATCAAGTTGTCCTAGTATTTTCTTCAAATGTTGATTTGTGAGGACGACGATGTGATGCTCTATAAAGTAGGGTCTTAACTTCTGTCAATTGATGAGGACTTTGAGAGCAAACTTCTTCGGTGTGGTATACCTGAATTCCGCTCCCGTTAACGCATGACTAATGAAGTACATTGGTTCTTGGACTCCTTTACTTTCCCAAGAATCAAGCAACCGCCCTTTCTGATACTCCCAGGTAGAGGTATAATCGTTCTTTGGGTGCGGAGATGGCTATCATCGCCAGATGGTTGAGGTTATCCTTCAACTTTTTGAACTCCTCTTGCACTTCTTCTCCTAATTAAAACTTCGTACCCTTCCTCAAAGCGTTGAATATAAGGACACACTTGTCGGCCACTGTGCGGATGAACCGATTTAATGCAGCAATACACCCTGTTAACTTCTGTATGTTACGCACACAATTCAGGGGCTGCATGTCCTGCACTACGCTTTTTCAGGGTTGATATTGACCCTCCTTTCACTGATCGTGAAGCCAAGGAACTTCCCTTCACGCACTCCTTATAAACATTTATTAAGGTTCAACTTCATCCAACAAGCCATAAGGGTCTCAAAGATCTCTGTTAGGTGATCCACTTGGCAGGACGCCTTGATTCTCTTCGTGATAAGGTTATCAGCATAGGCTTTCAGGTTCCTTCCGATCTGGTTTCTGAACACCTTTTGTACCAACTGTCGGAAAGTAGCTCTAGCATTCTTTAGTCCAAATGACATCATTTCGTTGCAAAAGACACTGTAGTGATGAATGTCGTCCAAATCTAGTCTTGCTTCATCATGAAGAGCTGGTGGTACCCTGAGAAGGCATCCATGAAACTCAATAATTTATGGTCACTCGTCGAGTCCACCAGTTAATCTATCCGCGGAAGGGGGAAGTGGTTATTCGGACAACCTTTGGTCAAATCGGTGTAATCTACACATATTCTCCAACTTCCGTTCTCCTTCTTCACCATCACTATATTGGCAAGCTATTTTGAATTTTGGCACTCCTTGATGAATCCATCTTCAAGGAGTTTTCGTACTTCCTCGGATTTGGGTCGGTTCCTCTCTTCACTCATGTATCTCTTCTTTTGCTTAACAGGCTTCAACTTTGGATTTATCCCGAGGATGTGCTCTATTAGCTCTCTCCTAATCCCGAGCATGTCATTGGATCCAAAAGCGAAGACGTTCTTGTACTCCTATAATAGGGAGGAGAGTTCTACCGTAGTGGGCTCATCCAGGTCATCACCAAGGTATGTGACACGTTCTGAACAAGCTAGGTCCAAGATGACCTCCACTTTGCCCCCTGTGGGCTTGGCTTGTTCCCTTTCCTCTATCCTCTCATCCACTAGCTTGGAAGGGAGAACATCAATCATCAATCATTGATGTCCTTTCCCTTCTCCTTTTTTAGTTTGGTTTCATCTTCCTCCTTGAGGGCCATGACTCTAAGTTCCTTGGGATTTTTGCTTCTCTCTGTTTGTTGATTTGGGCTATTTATTAGTCGAGGGAACCTCGTTCTGCTGCAACGTGCTTCTAATAAGGCAATATACAAGATTTTTTCTATTCTCTGCGTACCTTCTTGACTTTGCCGTCGTCTATATGGAACCTCATAGTCAACGAGATCATGCTGATATGTACGTTGATCTAGTTGAGGGAGGGGTGTTTGAGCACGACTTATAGGCCAGTGGAATGTCAACCATGAGGAATTCAGAGACTGTGCCAAGCTTCGTCCTTTTATCCCTCTCTTACAGGTAGTTATATGCTTCGTATTGGAAGAACTTAATTTCCTACGAAGCCAACTATAGGATGACTATCAGGGATGAGTTTTTTGGCAGCATAATCTAGGTCTTTCAATCATTCGTATGTGATGACGTCCACCGAACTCCATGTATCCACGATGACCCACTTTACCAAAGTGCTTGCGATTTTTACCTCTATGACTAGTGGGTTGTAATGATGATAATGGAGTGGTTTTGCGACGACTCGTTAAAGTAGATCGGCTTCTCAAATTTTGGGACTTTCTAGACCAACATGATTTGGTTGAGGGACTTTAGATGAGATTTTCTAGCTTTATTCGTCAATCCTCCACTAGCTAGACCACCTGAAATGATTGCGACTTCATAGGAGTCAGAATCTGAGGTCGAGATCTCTTATGCCCCTTGGTTTGACTGGATGAAGGTAACGTCTAGATCCTTCAAAAAGGAGTTGATCTTTCCCTCTTTCACTAGATTTTTGAGGTTTCCTAACTCGCGAGAATACCTCTTACTATGGCCATTATCTTTAAGGTAATGGTAGAAGTAGCTCTTCTTGTTTCCCTTGGGTCGGGCAGTAGTTTGGGATCTATATTCACCAAGACATCTTCATGATTGTAATTCAAGATTTTGTTTACTGCCAGACTCCTAGGAGTCCTCTTGCCGAATTGTTTTTCTCCTCTAGTTCGTCCCCGTCTTTTTTGCCTTTCAATTTGAACCGCCTCTCTTGAATTTTTTTCTCAACGTTTAATGTTTTGGCCTTCCTTTTGTTGTCCTTCCCCTACCGAGCTTCCTTTCCTTTGTAGAATTTGTCGAACCAATAATTACCAGTTACCATGTCCCTTGTTGACCTCTCCAACTCTGAGAAGACTTTGGATGAATAAGCGTGAGCTTCATGTGCTCAAAATTTCGTAGGATTTTTGTGCCCTTGACGATCCTTTTTATGTAAGTTGTGTAGGCTATGACCGTGTCAAGTTTAGTGATTTCCAAACATTCATCCTTGAACTTTTGATCAAAGTCCTTCATGAACTCATTCCGTCCTTGGGCGATGTTGAAAAGATCTTGGGAGCAATTCTCGTCTTCTCGCAAGTGATGAAGTTTTCTATGAAGATATCACATAGTTCTTCACTGTGAACGTTGTTCTTGGGAAGGTGGTTCATCCACTTCAGGGCGTGATCTTCCAAATATCCCTTGAAGTGACGTCACATGGTTATGTTATTTCGGATCTGGGTCATCATGGCGGCATCATAGGCTAATAGATGCTCTTTAGGAGAAGTAGTCCCATTGTACTTTTTGACATTCCCAGTCCTCATGTTGAAGATGATTTTGTATTCCATGATTTCCTTGTTGAACTGAACCAGCATGTTTAGGTCCGTAGTCTCTTTGAGATGAGAGTACTTTTGCGAGGGTTCTTTGTATCCGATGAGGGACCTATGATACTTCTCCTGCTTCCTCCATTCTTTCTCGTTTTTGGCTTCCCTGAACCTTAGAAGAGTTGAGATCATTCACTACCTTGCCCTTTTTCTTTTCAGCTTCCTCTCCTCTTATCCTCTTAAGCTTGCTTCGTAGGTTGAATTTAGCTCTAGTTGAGCTTTATGCTAATTTGTTGTTCCGTCCTCCATGTTGTTCTGAGTTCCTCCCCTTGGAGCGAGAGGCCAACAAGCCTGACCAAATCTCTCTCCCTTCCAGAGCTGGAATGTTGGCCGAATTGGGCTTCTTAGCATGCCTCGCATAGTTCTTGTTCCACGTTACCAAGGAAGGTTCCCCTAAGAGTGATACACATCTTCTGCATGTCTTCGAGTATGTTTTCCAAGAAGGCTGCGAGCTCATCCTGAGTAATGGGACTTGGAGGAGGAGGTGGTGGAGAAGGGTTCCTCCTTGTCAAACTGACTGATTGATAATTTTGGTGAGACATGTTTTGAATGGGAGAAGGTGTTTGAATGTGTTTGCTATTTCTTAGTGTCATACAACTTTAGGTGATTGAGAGATGATGAAGTGCTCATGTTGGGATCCGAGGTGACCTGCAAAATAGAAGCTCGTGAACTGTGTTTGCGTGATTCGGGGACTGATTCTCCGATTCCGAAGTCAGTTCAGGGCATCTAAGAGGAGTTCTGCCACGAGGTAGGATGAGGGGAAAATAGAAAGTATGAAACTTTGTACTTGTTATTGAAGAAACTCAGGAGTTGATGCTTAGAGCATAGTGCAATAGATGAATAATTAATGCGTGATGAATAAATGATTATTGTGTCCCTTTTTTTGGATGTGTGATGGATCTTTTTATAGGGTCTTGCTCCCAACCCTAACTAGGGTTATGGGTCTTCCAAAAGGAAGGCGACGCATACTCATGAGATCTTTGGGCATCACCTGTGGTGGCCCAATAAATCTTGTAACATCTTTATTGGACAGGTCCACTACAGTTGAGCCTGCTAGCTCTTTGTTAAAGATGAGAGTGGAGAATGAAGTCTTTTCTCAATTGAACCCATCGAGAACGACCTCCCGGGACTCTTCCATCCGAACAAGAGTTACCTTATTGCCCTAGGTCAACGCTCAACATAGGCAGTAGGAAATGGCCAACATAGATGCCTTTTTATAATTAATCACTTAATCTTTATAAATTCACTTTAGAATTATTTGTTTGCACGTTGATCTTTATCGTATTTTTTTTTTTTCAGCTTTGGGTTTTGCACAATAGTTTATTGCTTGATTCGTAAGTATGTGCTAGTTACATAGGAATGGAGATGACGAAATCAACCTTGAGAGATGTCTTTAGAATCAAAAAAATCCTCATTGCCTCTCGTGTCAAGTTAAAGCGATCCATCTTAGACATCTTGAAGGAAATCATATTGGATATATTCTCTGATTTCCTATGAAGGAAATCTTATCATTCATGGAAGTACACAACTATTGGTATGATATTGTTATGCATCCTAATTTTGTATCTCTTTACCTTGCCAAACATCCTATCACTTTGTTGTTTGCTTCGACTCTGCGTGTATTTGGTTGAGACCGACGGAGTTGAAGACATAAGGCAAAAGAGAAGGTCGTTGGAAAGTAAGGTACAATATTTGCGAAATAAAAATCAAACAAAAAACTGAATGTGGGCCAGTAATTTGATGTAATTTATTTTTAACGCCTAATCAGTGTCGATCCTATGACCCGATTACGATAACTAGCCTAGGGAATTACTTTTCTTGATTCATCTAGCATATGGACCTTCAAACCTGGGATTATAAGGAGTCTATGGGGAAAAACATCAAAACGGACCACCCTTAAAACTTATAGAATAATTTAATGAACTTGCGCCTCAAGCAAATCCACAATTTAACGAGCGAAAAGGGGCAAAGACTAGAGAATATGCAAAAAAATCGCTGAAGACTCAGCGAATATGAATAAAATTGCTGGATGGCCAGCAAATATGCACATATTCGTTGGGTTGTGTAGCAAATTTAGACCATATTCACTGTCTGTTGAGTAGTCCTGGAGTTTTCTTCTAGGCTTCCTTTTATTTCCAGCGAATTTTTCCAAATTCATTTCAGGCTCAACGAATACGTCCATATTCGCTATTTGGCCATACTCGTTGGCAGCTGGTGCATTAAATTTGAGCACCATCAAATGGTGAAAGCTCTACCTATATAAAGCTTTCCCCATGACCGAAATAGGAAACACAACAACCAAATTTTGAAAGATGAGTGAACAGCTATCTAAATACACCCTCGGTTTCATAAACACTTTGCATCCCTTTCCTTTTTTTACATTATTCCAAAGTTTCAAATCACAAATTGCTAATAGCCTAAAATATTCTCCTACAAGCCAAATTCCGCATGGGAGAAACGTTCAAGAAGGTCTCGTCCTAAGGTAGGCTCCCAAGGGTCTAAATCCTCGATGATCGACTTGTGAGAGGTTTTTCTTTATCTTTTTCTTTATTTTCTTTCTTTTATTTACTTTGTTGCATTTTTTATTGCTCTTTTTCCTTACGTCATGAATCTAATGAAAGTAATGATTCCAA
>ONZA01006082.1:3080-15440 GCA_900322205.1 Kewa caespitosa
TGGTTTATAATCTGTTGGGTGTTGTCCAATTTGTAAGCATTCGAACTCAAACACTTGTAAAGAATTTAGGAGCCGCTCCAACAGAGCTAAGTTCTCTTCCTCAAACAGATATTACTTTATTACCCTACTTCATACAGTCATTTTAAGTCTTTTTCCTTCCCCAAACGAAATTAATAGTCATGAGTCGCCTGTAGGGACGTAGAGTTCTATGGATGCCTATCAATGCCTGCTACTGTTGCGGGTTTTTTGTTTCGTAATAAGCCCTCATAACGTCAAAGGGGGTGATTTGTATCGGACTGAAGAGATGAGAATGGGAGGGCTGAAGTCGGACTGTCACATCGTCAACCTGCAAGGAGTAGCAAAGGTGAACTGCACCCGGGATGGTTCCGGGGAACTGTACTCCGATGCTTAAGTCAGTACGTGATTACTGTAAGTGAAGTGACAACCATAATGAGAAGGCAAGAGAGCACTATTTGCTCCGAGATGAACAGAATAGTGTCTTGCACAAATAATCGGAGAATGAGTGTGTACCTTTTCCGGGAAGTCCAAGGGTCCTTTATATAGGGGCCTTGGGAAGCGAGAGGCCAATCAGGGCTTGACACATTAGACCTAAACAGCGTGGATCCGGGGAGTCTGGGCATTGGGCCTCTAGGCTTAGGCCCAATCGGGCGACGTAGGACCAGGTCCATGGCGACCTGGCATATCACGTCGGTGACCCTTCATGCCGAGGTCGGGTCTGGCCACGCTTGGGAACAAGCACTACGCTAGAAATGGGCTACAATTAGCAGTTAATAATAGCCTTTGATAGCAGTTACACCCGCTATTGAAGCCCTTGTTATTGTAGAGGGGGAATGAAATGATAACGGTTCTGTCCTGCATTGTCGTAGAGAGGCTCTTATAACGGGTCAAAGAAACGCTATATTAAGTGCATAACAACCCTTTAATAATGGTAGTATAGGACCCGTTATCATATGGGCTTTTAGGACCTTTAATAGCGGATTAACCAAACCCATCATAAAAAATACTTTTAATTACGTTACCTTGCACATCCGTTATAAAAG
Source organism: Kewa caespitosa (assembly GCA_900322205.1). Classification (NCBI taxonomy): domain Eukaryota; kingdom Viridiplantae; phylum Streptophyta; class Magnoliopsida; order Caryophyllales; family Kewaceae; genus Kewa; species Kewa caespitosa. Next base: position 4,142 of record ONZA01006082.1, read on the forward strand.
GCATCGTTACTTAAGCCCAATTTAGTAGTAGCTAACCCCAGGTCGAAAGGTCTCGTGGCGACATAATATTGCCACGAGGTCTGGACGGGCTAAACATTTGCCCCTCAGGTCGGGTTGCAACGACGTCCACATGCAGTTCGACCTGACTCCCAGCAACATGGTTCATTAGGGGAGTGCAATGGTTGCACACATCTCGAGGCGAATTGAGTTTTGTCGCGTAGCACATAAAAGCGAACAAGTGTCACCATCGTGGAGGGGGTGAGCAGTTACTTCCCTCCTCTATATATAAACGCTTCTCTCCCCTGTTCATTTTACGCGTTCTAGAGAGAGAAACTCTGCTTTTAGTGAGAGAAAATCCGACGTGACCACGTCGCTTGCTATGCTTTGCATTTTCAGTTCTTTCTTCCGACTTTATACCTTTTTACACTAGGTATTTTTTAATTTATTCATTCTTTGTGTTGTGTAATATATTTCCACGTCATGCGCACTTCACCCCGAATGTTGGTTTGAGTCCGCAAGCTCAGGCCTTGCTGGGTGAGATCCATGACCTTCGAAGTCCTTTGGACGTGGTTTTACTTCGTGCCCTAGATCACCAGGGTCACGACCTTGGGAAGGCAAGAGGCGATACGTCTCGTAGAGATTTTCCGCCACTGCCTACTGAGAGTGGGACTGGTCCGACATCATCCCCTTCCCCAAAAAATAATTTTTTTACTTCGCCGCCTTCGACGGTTTCGACACTATCTCGGAAGACGGTTGCTCATAAGGGGCAACCTGTCCGGCAGCCCGTGCATTCCGAGGGTGGGATCATGCCACCACCCGTCGAGGTCGGCCAAACTATTGAAACGGTTGAGGCAAATTTTACTGCCAATGACTCCGGAACGAGAAATTCTCCTGTGAGCTTTTTATTTCTTGCATGCTTGTTTCTGATTGCTTGGTGTTTAGTCATGAGTCAGTCCATTCCCGAGGTCGTTCGGTCAAGCTCGACCAGCTCGTCGGAGGAAACCGTATCTGACATGGCGTCACTACACATCGGGGGTTCAAGGGCTGATCAAGTTGTGACCAGTGCTACCGACATGGAGGAGTCCCTTTCAGATTTTTCAATGGGTTCTTCTTCGATGGGGTCCTCCCATCCTCCGTCGACAATACATCCGACATTGATGACGAGGGTCCTGAGGTCGATCAGGATGTTAGTGATGTTGGCGGCATGGCTGACGATGATAATGATGTCGTCCCCGTAGATGCCGAGATGGGTAAATTTCTGCTGATGATGGGAATCCCACTACATCGGAAGCACTTAGAACTGGCAACGTGAGCACGTCTGGTGCTCAGCCCAGAGTTGCGGGTCATAGGAAGGTTGTTATCAACCCGAAGGATCTTCGAACGAGGTGGAGATCAAGAATAAGGAGCTTAGGTGGTTATTGCGTAAGTTTGGGTCGGGGTTCGACATGGAGCTGATAAGTCCTGGAGATGATGGCTTGATAACGTCACCTCCCCTGGTACAATCTCAGTTTATACCCAGATGATCGAGTTCGAATTCAGATATCCGATCTCCCAATTTTGCTCTTGATTTGTTGCACGATCTGCAGCTAGCTCCATGTCATCTCGCACCGAACTCGTGGGGCATGATTGCCTCTTTTCTTTGTATTTGTAAGGTCTACGACTTTACACTAATGTTGGCTCTCTGGTTTCGGCTGACGACGTGCGTGTGCTTAACTCAAAACTGTAAGGAGTTCTACATTTTTACTAAGTTCGCCGATTGTGTCGTGGTGCCTTTTAAGGTGAGCTCGATACACGAGTGGAAGGATTCCTACTACTACCTTAAGAGAAAGGTAGGCTCTTGGGATGTGCTGGCATGGAATTTTGAACTTCCTCGTCGGCGTTGTTGTCGGAGGTCGACCTCAAGACGCTTGGGTTTTTCAAGCACGAGGGTGCATATTCTACGCCTCGGAGTAACAAGCCCGTAAAACATCTGGTGTGGTGGCAGCCATCGTTGGATTGATTGATCAACAGCGCCTTCATGACCTATATGGGGCTCATGAGGGGTGATGCTAGTATATCTCTTCATCTCGGACCCTCACCCCATTTCATTTGATTTATTATGTGCTAACTTTTGTCTCACAGCTGCTGCCGAGGCCAAGCTGATGGAGAAAGGTGAAGCCGGCAAGGATATGATGGGGAAGTCGACTCTGGCGGAGTCGAAAGCTCGAATGGATCGTCAATTGCAGCTGATTTGGCGGAAAAGGTTGACAAAAAGGTATATCATTTGAGTTCGCTTGTATTTCACATCTTCCTTTGTATTTGCCTTCTAACTTTTCTAGTTTTATTTTTTTAGCAAGTTGGGCTTTCTTCTTCCGGCGCGAAGACTAGACTGACTCCAAGGGTTGCCTCCACACCTAAGAGATCAACTGCTCCGCCATCCTCATAGGGCGTTACTATGGCAAAGGCGGCCCCACCTGCAACCGGTGCCGACCCCATGAAGCAATGGGAGGACGCCGCGGCTGGTATCGACAACCTCAAGGTCAACCGCCGTGGTGTCCTAGAGGAGAAGGAGGTCACACCGCCGCCTTCAAAGAAGAGAAGTCGGTCTGGCGCTACCACTACTCAGCCACGCTGCCCAAAGAAGTCAAAGAGGAGAAAGGGGTAGGAGACGGCTGACGACAATGTCCCGGTGTCCATGCCGGTGGATTCTCCAGGTCATGATGTTACCCCTGACCCGATTGCCTTCACGCTATACTTCACAACAGCCAAGCCTGACCGTCTCGCGCTCGTGGAGGCCGAGATGGAACACCTTGTTTCAGAGTCTGACCTCCGCTCCCTTCAGAAGAACCATGCCTGGGCTCGGCATGAATTTCTCCGTTTGGCCCAAAAGGTGAGCATTTTCTCATTTTCTTTGATGTCGTCGTCTTATCTCTTTTTCTGTTCTTCTGAGTTGACTCCATTTCTTTTATTTTTTCACCAATATCTGATGACCTAGTACTTCGACCTCGTCATGCAACAACAAGCCCAGGACATCGACGAGTTCACGAAGTCAGTGGACCAGGTACAGGGCGAGGCCAAGAGGGGGGTTGAGGTTGAAGTTTAGAAGGCGACGTCGACGTTGGCCGCTGAGCTCACCAAGGTGAAGAAGGCACTGGAAGGCAAGATCACCGAGCTGGACCAGGCACTGGCCAAAGTCAGGGAGCTGGAGTTGGAGCTGAAATTGGTGACGAGGGACACCGACGTTGCTAAACTGCAACAGCGGCTTGAGAGCCATCCTGTTGAGCTAAAGGAGATCTGGGGTCAAGTTGTTAGGAACATCCTTGGCTCTTAGGACGCCTATGACGCCATTACGATCGAGGCAAATATTATGCGGCTGCCTGAGGACGGTCGGGAGGCGACTCAGCAGGAGTTTGCAGACCTTCTCGACTACAACCCCTTCGAGGACTTTAAGCCGGTGGTAGTCGAGGTCGTGCCTGATGAACAAGCGGACAGCTGAGGGTGTTTTTCTCCTTTTTTTTTTTTTTTTTTTTTTGGGCATGCTTGCCCATCCTTATTCGACTTCAAACTATGCCTTTATGGCGCTTTTGTAATATTTAGTTCGTATTTAATCTTGATTTCGCTGCTTTTGCCTTAACTTTGTTGTTTGCCTTAAGCATGCCGTTGTAATGTGACGTCGTCTATCTGACCTCGTTGCCCCCATTAAGGGAAGCAACAAAGGATTTAAAGTAGATGCCCCCATTTCGGTGTTGGCTTCCGGGGTGAGGAGGGTGGGATAATATAAATTTGGTGAGTTCCATAATGAACTTCTGCCGACCTAGTTAATTCCGTGATGAAATAACAATAACTTTGGGCGAAGTAACCATAGTTGTAATAGATTTTATTCTTGGTTGTTGTCCCATGGTGAACTACTGTCAATTCAGTTGTTTGGGGGAACCGACCCCGTAAAAAATCTATTACACTAACTCCAGGACGAGTCTATCAAAAGCAGCATAAGTTATAGCCCCATGACAGACTTGTTTTAATACATGGCTTAAGAAGGTCAACTCGTCTCCAACTTCCATGACAAGTTAGAGTTTTCCGTAATGGCTCCAGGGTGAGCTAGTTGACCATCCCATGACAGAATTGTTTTAATACATGGCTTAAGGAGGTCAACTCATCTCCAACTTCCAAGACAAGTTAGAGTTTTCCGTAATGGCTCCAGGGTAAGCTCGTTGACCATGATCCCGAGACAGATGAGGTCGGATGTTCTCCATGATGAGCACATCAAATGTAAAACTTTTTGAGATTGTTGATGTTCCAAGTTCTTTCTATCTTTGTTCCTGTCAGGTCTTCAAGCCGGTACGTCCTAGGTCGGACAACTTCTGTGATGACGTAAGGACCTTCCCAGTTTGGAGTAAGCTTATCTTCTTCATTCAATCTTCCAGTGGATTCAATCTTTCTGTTGACGAGATCGCCAACACAGAAATTCTTGGTTTTTACCCTCTTATTATAAGCCTTGGACATGCATTGTTTATACACAACCATGTGGAGCAGAACATTACCTTGGACTTCTGGGAGAAGATCTAGGTTGAGCCGAAGTTGCTGGCCGTTTTCAACCTCGCTAAATCCTTTGACTCATGGGCTTTCCAGAGTCAACTCGATTGGTAGTAAGGCGTCACTACCATAAACTAACATGAAGGGGCTCTCTCCCGTTGCTGCTTTCTCTATGGTTCAAAGTGACCACAGTACTTCGTAGAGTTTGTCGGCCCACAAACCCTTTTCCCCATCAAGCTTCCTCTTTAAGCCATTGACAATGGTCTTGTTGGTGGACTCCACCTGGCCGTTGCATTGAGGCCTTGCCACCGCGGTGAAACGAGCTTGCATCCCCAGGTTGGCTAACCATCCTGTGACCTGGGGGGTGTCGAACTAATGCCCATCGTCGAACACGATTCCCATGGGTGTGCCAAAATAAGATGAGATATTATCTTTGGTGAACTTTCTTACTTCGTCCACTGATATGCTGCTGTCTAGCTTCGCTTCAACCAACTTGGTCAAATAATCCACAGCTACAATGCAAAACTTTACTTAGCTGGTGGCTAGTGGAAATGGTCTCTTTATGTCCATCCATAAGAGGCTGAAGAGGAGAGGTTCCAGGATCGAGGTCAATTCGGTGGACGGCAGCCTTGTTAATGGGGAATGATATTGGCACTTGCACATATTTTTACCAAGTCGGCCGCGTCTTCAGAAATTGTGGGCCAATAGAATCTGGCAGGGATCACCCTGGATGCGAGGGCATGCTCGCCGTGGTGAGCTCCACAAACGCCTTTATGGAGATCGGTCAGGATTTGTTTCCCTTGGTCCGGGAGACACACTTCAAGAGGGGTGCGGAATATGATCTCTTTAGAAGTTCCCCATCTCTATAGACAAACCATCGGGATCTTGCTTGAAGTTGTTTTGCTTCTTTCTCGTCATCCTGCAGTAAATTGTCCCTCAACCACGCCGTCAATGGTGTCATCCAGTCATCACTTCGGTCGAGGATTACGACTTCTTTTGCCAGCTGAGTTTCCTCTCCTTCATGACTTCAACTCTTTGATTGATTGTCTCAATACTTCTCTCATTCAGTTCTTCCCAAAAGATATTTCTAGGGAAACCTGATGTCACCGAACTAGCGAGTCGTGCTAGTGCATCGGCGTGATGGTTTTCAGACCGAGGAACGTGAATTACATTCACCTCTTCGAATTTTATCAGTTCGGCTTTTACCTTCTGGAGGTAAGCTTTCATACTTCCCTCTCTCGCCTCATATTCAGCAGTGATCTGTGATACTACGAGCTTAGAGTCCATCTTTACTTCGAGCTTGTTTTCTCGGGCAGATTTGGCAAACTGCAATCCCGCTAGAAGTGCCTCATATTCAGCTTCGTTGTTAGACGCTTGAAACTTGAACCTGATTGTGTATTCAAACAAGTCTCCAACTGGTGACATCATAGTGACACCGGCGCCACCTCCGATCTTACAGGAAGATCCGTCGATGGACAGTTCCCAATTCTCCCTCCAGTTGAGGGGCTGACCTGCTAGGGGAGTCATCTCTGCCACGAAGTAGGCTAGAGCTTGGCCTTGATGGCCCTTCTGTGTTCATATGTGATGTCGTAGTCGGTAAGTTCGTTGGTCCATACCTACGCCCTTCCTGCGAATTCGAACCAACCTAAAATCTTCTTCAAGGGCTAGTTGTTCAGGACGATAATCGGATGAGACGAGAAATACGGTCTCAACTTGCGAGACGTGATCACCAGACCCAGGGAGAATTTCTCTGGCGTGGAGTATCTGAACTCGACGCCAGTCAATGAGTGATTGGTGAAGTATACCGGAATCTGGATCTGTACTGTTCTTTTACTAGGACAGACGTGACTGCCTGATCCGATATGGCCAAATACACGAACAAAGGTTCGCCAGGTGTGGGGCACGACATTCTGGGCAACTGGCCGAGGTAGCACTTCAATTTATCGAAGGCTTCTTCCGCTTCTGACTCCCAACTGAATCTTGTTCACTTTCTAAGCACCGCAAAGAAAGGTGTGCACTTGTTCGTCGACCTGTAAACGAAGCGGTTCAGAGTAGCTATGCACCCGGTCCGCTTCTGAACATCCTTGACACAATGCTGCATTTGCATGTCGAGGATCACTTGCACCTTCTCAGGGTTGGCATCGATCCCTCTGTGGTTCACCACGAAGCCCAAGCATTTTCCACCTTGGATGTCTAAGACACATTTCTTGGGGTTTAGTTTCATTTTGTATCCCCTCAACATCTCGAACGTTTCCTTTAGATCGGTAACATGATCATTTGCCATACGGCTTTTGGTGATAAGATTGTCGATGTAAGCCTACAAGTTACGGCCTATCTGACGTTGGAAAACTTTCTGCACCAATCTCTGGAAGGTTTTCCCAACGTTTTTTCAGCCCAAACGACATCATTATATAGAATAAGACCCCGTCGTCAGTAATGAAGGCAGTGGAAATCTGATCCTTCTTCCTCATGAAGACCTGATGGTAACCAGAGAAAGCATCCATGAAGCTCAAAAATTCGTGGCCCGTTGTGGAGCCGACGAGCTGATCTATCCGAGGTAAGGGGAAATCATCCTTTTTGCACGCTTTGTTGCAGTTGATGTAGTCGACGCACATCCTCCAGGACCCATTGTGCTTTTTGACTAGCACGACGTTGGCGAGCCACGTCGAATATATGCACTCCTTGATAAATCCAGCTTCCAATAGCTTTTTCACCTCGACGGAGGCAGCTTTGCTTCTCTCCTCCCCGAGGTGCCGGTGCTTTTGCTTCACTGGCTTCATTTTGGGGTTTACACCCAGTTTGTGGTTGATGAGCGTGGGATCAATCCCAGGCATCTCCTCTGGGCCGAACGCCAAAACATCTTGGAACTCTCGCAGGAGTTCAGTCAAATCTGCTTTGAGCTTTCCATCCAGCTCGGCTCCTAAATAGGTGACCCTTTCAGTTCGCGTCGGGTCCAGGACGACCTCGACTTTCTCTCCTATTGGCTCAGTGCATTCAGGTTCCTTCATAAGGTCAGATAATCAGGTCCTGGCCTTTCCAACATGAAGCACTGTGGTTCTTTTCCTTTCCTACTTCGCTTCCCTTCTGCCGGTGTGGCGGAGTTACTCGGCCCTGCCTCTTCTTTCTTTGTTTTCTTGAGCTAAGGCTCCTTTACCTCATCCAGGATGATGAGTTTTTGCCCATCGTCCATGACGATGGGGTCGTCTACTCTGTCCAGGGTGATAGAGGGCTTGCTTAAGAACTTCATATACTGCCGAGCTGATTTCTGATCACCCAGAAGTTTTCCCACCTCACCGTCGTCGTTGTAATACTTTATTGTCAGGATTGACATCATTACAATTGCATTGATGGCGGTGAAGGTGGGCCATCCTATTATGATATTATAGGACATGGGAATATCGACGAGTAGGAATTCGATGCGAAATTTTTCTGTCCTAGCCAACTGGTAGTTGTACTGACTCAATGTGGTGTACTTCATTCCCACCAAACCCGAACATAGGATAGCTCAACGGCACGATTTTCTTGGTATCGTATCCCAATTCAGTTACATAGTATGACATGATGACATCGACAGAGCCGCCTGTGTCTATCAGAGTTCTTTTGAGCAAGGTGTTGGATACCTTGATTTCAACAACCAGAGGGTTGTCGTGGGGGTACTGTAGCTCCCTTGCGATGGACTCGTCGAACGTGATGGGCTTTCCAAACTTAGGGGCCTTCTCGACCAGCATGGTCTGGCCGAGCGATCGGAGATGTGCCTTTCTGGCCTTTATCGTTACTCCTCCACAAGCAGGGCCACCAGATATGATCAAGATTACTTTGCGTGTTGTGGCCTCGGAGTCAGATGAATCGTCCAAACTGCTTGCCCCTTGGCTGTGCGACGTGGAGCTACGATTTTTATCCTTGAGGAAAGAGTTGATCTTCCCTTCTTTGGCCAGTTTCGCCAAATGTCTTCCCAACTCATGGAAGTACCGGGTTGAGTGCCCATTATCATGGTGATAATTGCAGAAGTAGTATCCCATGGCATCGGCTTCCCTCATCGGGCTAGCATTTAGGAGGAGGCTTTGGTCCACCTTAGCAAAGACGACCTCTTGATTGCAAATCAGGATCTTATTCACTTTGGGACTTTAAGGGGCCTTGTAAGGCGGTTTGCCCCTGCCATCCCGTCCGCCACCTCGTCCTCCTCCTCAGCCACCTCGATTGCCTTTGAACTATGGCTTCTCCACACTCAGCGTTTCATGTCGACGTTGATCTCGTCGTTCGTGACAAGGTGGCTTGCCCTTACTTGGGGCGCTCCCTTTGCTACCACATACAACGTTGGAGTTGGAGAGCTCCCAGGACGCTATTTTCTGTATATCGACATCCCGAGCTTCATTGAAGAGCACGTCCAGATTGTTTTTCTTCCTTCTGTTCAGTTTAATCTTGATCTCTGTCCCGTCCAGCAGACCGTTGATAAATACATAGCATGCAATTTTTTGGTCCAGGTTCTCAATCTCCAGACATTAATCAACGAACCGCAGGACGTATTTTTTGGCGTGTTCATCATGTCACTGCTTCACCTTGAGCAAGTATCCGACGGTTTTGCTTTCTCGCTTGTTGGCCGCGAAGTGACTGCTGAAGAGTTTAGCGAGCTATTTGAAGCAATAGATGCTTCCCCGAGCGAGCGATTTGGGCCACCTGAGGGCTAAGCCTTCCAGGGTGCCAAGAAACAAATGACACAGCACCGCCTCGGTTCAGTTGTGTGTCATCATGGCGGCATCATATGCCATGAGATGTTTGGTTGGCGGAGTCGTGTCGTTGTACTTATTGATCTTTCCTAGCTTGACGTCTTGGGGAATTGGTTAACTCATGATGATGTCGGCAAAAGGGGACTGCGTGGTCAGTCCCATTTGTACACCCGTGGTGGTGTACTCCGGCAATTTACCTAGCCGGGATAGGAAGTAGGGCTTAAAGTCGATCCCTTTAAGACGCCTTTCTTCTTCTTTTTGGCCTATAAACTGATGGAGGTCGGGGGGCATCTCCCCTGTTTGGACCGTGTCAGTTCTCTTATGACTATTAAGGAAATTTCGTAAGTCAACGTTCACCCTCTCCGTGTCGTAGCAGTGGTGCTTTTCAGAAATTTCAGGCTTCTTCCATCTGGAGGCATGATTACTGGGAGGAAGATTGACGTGAGGTCCAGGGCCAACCTTCACAGAGTGACTTGAACTTTTTTGACTTGAGATACTAAAGGGTCGGGACTGCATGACCTGAGTAGGGGTGGACCCAGATGGCACCAAGCTGGGCTTTTGCATTCTTTCCTTCCTCAGTACAGCCTTTAGTTCGGCCTGCATTTCAGCCTGTGCCTCACGTATGACACGACAGATAAGTTGCTTGAAATCTACGCCACCAGCATCATTCTGCGGTGTGTCGCCGTGGGATTCAGCATGGTCATTCTGGGAAGACATGATTGTTCATAACTGTGAAGGTTTGGGAATGTGTTTATTGCTCCTCAATCTCATACAAAAATTCGTCTCACTCCCCACAGACGGCACCAAATGTTGCGGGGTTTTTTCCGTACGGAGCCCTCGAATCGTCAAAGCGGGTGATTTGTACCGGACTGAAGAGATGAGAATGGGAGGGTTGAAGTCGGACTGTCACATCGTCAATCTGTAAGGAGTAGCAAACGTGAACTGCACCCAAAATGGTTCCGAGGAACTATCCTTCGATGCTTAAGTTAGTACGTGATTACTGTAAGCGAAGTGACAGGCCGAAATGAGAAGCTAAGAGGGCTCTATTAGCTCCGAGATGAACAGAAAAGTGTCTTGCACAAATGATCAGAGAATGAGTGTAAACCTTTTCCGGGAAGCCCAAGGGTCCTTTATATAAGGGCCTTGGGAAGCAAGAGGTCAATCAGGGCTTGACACGACAGCCCTAAAGAGCGTAGATCATGGGGAGCCTGGGCATTGGACCTCCAGGCTTAGGCCCATTCGGGTGGCGTAGGACCAGGTCCATGGCGACCTGGCATATCACGTCGGTGACCCTTCATGCCGAGGTCAGGTCTGGTCACGCTTAGGAACAACCTCAGGTTGGAAGGTCTCATGGTGACGTCATATTGCTACGAGGTCGGGACGGGCTCAACGCCTACCAAATGGTCAAGCAAATCCAACATAGAGGAAAACTTAATAAGTCTATATTGTCCGAAATGTCCATATTGTCCAAGCGCTAAGAGTGTGAGATTAGCAAAAAAATGTTAGTTTTATTGGGTGGTAAAGATGCTCACTCGGTGATGAATCCACTAAGGTGAAAGGAATCGAACCCGGGTCTCCCCAGAGTTAGAGTGAGGATGTAGCCATCTCGACTTGACATCAGTCTTATGAGTCCGTCTTAAATTAATCAATGTTCAAGCGAATTATGCAATGTTAAAGACATATAATTAGGAGGATGATGATCATTTTACTTTTTCTTTATCTGCAATTGAAATTGAAATGATCGAATATACATTTGGTAGTTGGCTTATAGTGGTGCATAAAATTCTACATGAAAATGATTTTACAAAACTTTTTGAAAGTAATATAATTCTTGTGTACAACCTATGCATACTATACAAACTATTTTTACAACAACAATCACCTCTTTATTACACGAAAATCACCGTATCTCACAAATATAATAATTATTTCATAAGTGGATGATTCTACTTTTATGTATGGGATGATTCTCATAATATTCAAACGTGGCAAAAGGATGTATAATATGTATAAGATATACAGTAAACGATGTGAAATCAATTACTAACTACACGAACAGTCAA
>ONZA01006086.1:52617-63101 GCA_900322205.1 Kewa caespitosa
TAGGGAGAAAACCACGAACGAACTAGGAGCTCTTATTCACTAACAAGAGATATGAGGGATACAGTTACAATGAAGAGAGATCACAATATATAGAGTCCTCTAAGCCCTAGTTTCCGAACCCCTTAGGAAACCTAATCTTTTATCCAAGCCCAAATATTATATCAAAGCAAATACAATCAACCTAAACCTCTTAGGGAATATCCTAACTGATACAATATGCCTAAAAGATATTCTAGGAAAAATACGGAAAGAAAATAAAACCCAAGCCTAGCTCAACTTGCGTGCGCGAGTAAACGCACTGGCAGGTGCGCCCGATCGGGCGCTTTAGCCGCCCGATCAGGCGTCACCTTTAGAGTGTTTTCTTGTGCAATTCTTTGCTCCGTTTTGCTTGATTTCTTCCATATTCTTCTATCTCGGCTTATACTCCATACAATTCAACAATAGCCATGGATTTTCAGCCAACTGGCGGTGTTATGGAGCTAAGCGAGCCGTCTTTCTTTGTACGAGTTGCTCTTCCCATGAAAATACAATTCGAGGATCCAACTTTCGAGAAACAAACATATCGTCATACATTATCTTGTGATATCTTTTAACCAAATTTTCTATAGTTAGTGATATTTCTAAAGGCATTTTAGGATGGTTATTACTTATTAGTACTCGTATGGGAAGTAGAATATTGGTTACGGAAAAACATATCAATATTGTATTTAAATTAATTTAGGAAATTAAGGCTCCTTGAAGACTCTATGTGAATAAGTCTCTCCTATGTAACTAATGTGTTCTCGAGAAGCCATGAGAGGGAGAGCTCGAGAAGGGCTTGGTTGGGTCACCGTTTTTGCGCCTTAGTTCATAAGTCTAAACATCGTTGAGAGATAGCCCAATTCAAAGAGTGAGAGCGTTTTTAAGCTTGTGAGAGCTTGTAACACTTCTAACCTTTTGATCACGTCGTCCTTGTGATTAGTGAATCTATTTTGGATCGCCCCGCTGAACCTATTATTTTTTTCTAATTTGAGTTCCATATTAAAATTTCTTGTATTCTTAATTTATCATTGTTATTGTCGTGCTTCCTGAACTTGTGTTACAACAATTAATTTCTAGCGGTAGTTCATTGATTTCCAACCCTTACAACTTGTTGTTGGAATAATGGCTTCTCTTTGGCCATTAATCATTTTCTTCCTTTTTGCTCTCCCACATATGTAGTTTTGAGGAGGTAGGAAGCGTTTATAAAGCTCAAGATTGGGCCCTGGGGCATCCACTTTTGTGAAAGAAGAGAGGACCTACCTCTAACCCATTTAACACACATGCGCGCCGCCCGGATCAGGCCGGGCTTAGGCTGGGTGGGGTACGAGTGCATGGGCCCTATTTTTTTAGGCTCAGCAAATTGACCGTTTGACTTTGAATGTTGAGGATCAGTTACATTTTCTTAATGGCCCAAATTTTATGGCCTTGATTTCACCCTGAAATCAAGCTCCTGTAACAGTCATTTTTGGACAGTTAAATAGCAACATCCTTCCTCCATTTCTAATCCATCCAAAAATCACCACTGCCATAATTTTCTCTCTACATTGTTTCATACAATTTTGATTGTGAAGAGCGTTGTGTTAACCTTGGGGAACAACCGGCCAAGAGGATTGCACCATAATCGGGCCGTAATTGCTTTTAAGATAGTGTTCACCTACCACGACATAACAATTGTATTTTGTTCTTGAGATCCATTGAAACACTATTGTTCTTCAATTTAAAAAGCAATTAGAATTTCATCAATGACTTCACTTACTGTCACATTCAAAGCTACCATCGCTAACCTCTCCAGCCTTGAACCACTTGACGGAAACAACTTCAAATGCTGGTTCTAGAAGTTGTTGATCTTCTTCGAGGCATTTGACGTTGACTACGTCCTTTTCAACGATCCACCAGAGGCCGATCGTTTGATTGGATTCTATGTAATATATGATCTAATCATATAAAAACGGAACACGTATAAAAAGATCGTTACATGTACTCTAGTTCACATATGCTTTGCCTCTCAACGCATTCTTTCCCGAGTATTCTATCAAACAGATCTTGTAGGCCATGCATTCCTCTTGATCTCCTCGTGAAGATGACCTCCATGGACCCCAAGTGTTTCTACTCTAAACTCACACGCGTAGATCAATTCAAGGCGATAGCTAGATTGGAATCACGATAGGAATTGTTCCTTTTCTCCTTGGTTCGAATCAACTCAGTTTAGGGTTAGGGTTTGATGCGACGTTTATGCCTTCTCTTTTGATGTATTAGGTCAGTTAAGAGGCATAGATATAAACCTAATATGGGAGGCATAAGCCTTTCTATAGGCACAAGGAATAAGACCCTAAAACGGCTGTGTGTTATGAGCCTCTTTGGGCTTGACACAAAAGGCCTTAACACAACAGAAGGAACCGTCCTCTGCCTTGCTCCATTACATCTTTGGTCCCAAGGAATCGCTCCTTGGACCAACCTATTACACTACACTTACGATGTTCGTCAATTTACTTTTGTACGATCCTTCATAATCAATTGCACTTAGCATTTGAGCTTAATGTCCATCGACCCAAAAGGTTGTGAGAGACATTTAGCTACACATCATAACGATCCTAAGTCAATTGAATCACTATTTCAATTATTAATCTCAAGTCACTTGCACCTTGACTGAAGGACATATTCTTTCAATCTCCTACTTGCCATTTAGACAAGTGTGCAATCACATTCCATTGTCACTTATTGTCTTTGATTTGATTGTAAGGTAAGATATCAGTCATCCTTGTCAATTTAAATCTGTTTTTTTTATTTCGAATTGAACTGTGAAATCAATTGATTAACGGTGTAATCCAATTGAGTATGGTCATGCATCAAGTGGCTTAAGACAAGTGTCCCCGAAGGGAGGACAATTTCCATCTTGTGCATCCATGATCACTACTTAATTCATAATAGCCTGAACGTTTCCTTTATAACCTCCTATTACGGAAGGCATTTGAGAAAATCACAGACTGCCAATATTTAAGCTGTTATCCATGACCACTCAGGTTTTAGAAATGGCTCGAGATAGTTTTGTGGGATACTCATATGACTTCTGATCTTACAGAGCTCTCATGGCGAATCTGTCCTGTCATGAGTTTTCAACTCATACCTATGCAATTGATACTCGATACCCCGCCATATCACATGAAACAGTACTAAGATCAACTTACAATCTAATCATCTTGGGTTGTCAGAATTTTGATTCTAACACCTAGATTAGGTACGCAGAATCACAAACTCTAGTTTACTTAATAAGGTTTCATTATCCAAAACATCGTATTGATAACCTATTTGGATGTTTGTATTGCATCATTAGATATGTAATCAAACCATACAGAATATTTGAAACAAACCAAATCTGGATAATATAATAAATGTACAGAGCAACGTTTTACAATTATGAACTCCATATCATAATCTAAAATATGTAGGCTAATCACACACAAAGTGTTGAAACCTATCGCAGCAGTATGACTCTCATGCTTGACTTGATCAAGTGTCTTAGTCAATATATCTACTACATTATTATATGTATGTACTTTGCATATGCTTACATCACCAGATTTGACCCGTTGTCTAATAAGGTGATACTTTCGTCAATATGCTTGGACTTCTGATGTGATTTTGGCTCCTTGGCTTGGATGATGGCTCTATTATTATCGCAATAAAGAGCCAACGTTCAGCCGCCGATGTCTCGACTCCAAGCTCAGCGATGAACTTGTGAATCCATACAGCTTCTTTTGCTTCTTTTGAAGCTGCAATGTATTCGGCCTCTGTTGTAGAATCCGCTACGGTACTTTGCTTTGCACTCTTCTAGTACACTGCTCCTCCATTGAGACAGAAGACGAAACCAGACTGAGATTGCGAATTGTCAATGTCAGTTTGGAAGGACGCATCAGTGTAACCCTTTACAACCAACTCATTTTCTCCGCCATAAACCAGGAACTTATCTTTAGTTCTTTTGAGATACTTCAATATTCTTGGCCGCACTCCAATGCGCCTCACTTGGGTTAGCTTGAAATCTACTCGTCATAAGGTATACGAGACGTTAGGACGAATACAAATCATGGCATACATGATAGATCCTATAGCCGATGCATATGGGATCTTACTCATGAGTTCCTGCTCAGCCAAGGTCTTCGAACCTTGCTTCTTGCTAAGAACTATGCTACGACTTATGGGTAAGTTACCCTTCTTGGCATCCTGCATATTGAACCAAGTTACTAGCTCGTCAATATACTTTCTTTGGCTCAATTCTACAAGCCTCCTAGATCTTTCTCTACAGATCTTGATGCCCAAGATGTATTCTGCTTGTTCAAGGTCTTTCATCTAGAAACACTCCCCAAGCTAAGTCTTTACAGACTCTAGCATTGGAATATCGTTTGCATTGAGCAATATGTCATCGGCATACAAGACCAAGAAGGCAACCTTGCTCCCACTGAACTTCTTGTATATACAAGATTCTTCTGCATTTTTGATAAAACCAAATTGTGTTATGGCTTCATCAAAACGTAGATTCCAGCTACGAGATGCTTGCTTCAACCCATAATGAATTTCTTTAGCTTGCATACATTTCCAATATTCCCTGGATCGACAAAACCTTTCGGCTGTGTCATATATACATCCTCTTCGAGAAAGCCATTCAAGAAGGCTATTTTGATATCCATTTTCCATATCTTATAATCGTAATGAGCGACAATCGCTAGGAGTATCCGAATGGATTTAAGCATAGAAACAGATGAGAAGGTCTCGTTATAGTCAATCCGGTGGATTTGTCTATAACCCTTCGCCAGAACTCTAGCCTTGAAAACATGTATGTTTTCATCCTTGTCCATCTTGATCTTAAAAATCCATTTGCACCCAATGGGCTTAGCTCCGTCCAGCAAATCGACCAAGTCCCATACTTGGTTTTCGAACATGGAATCCATTTCAGATTTCATGGCCTCTTGCCATTTGCTGGAATTTTTTGAAACTTTGACTCTAAAAGTCAAACGGAAAGGAGATTTTGGACGGAGGGAGTGTTATTTAGCGCTATTTCCAGAACAACTTAGCGACTGAATTTTTATTTCTCCGTCGCTATGTAGCGTCAAAATTAATGATATCCGTCGTTACTTTGCGACGGATGGTAAATTTCCGTCGCTAAAAGTAAATTTTAGCCTTTATTTTTTATTTTTTGTCGCAAAGCTCCGTCGCTATCCGCGCGATTTTTTGTAGTGTCACCCGTGACCAACATAGCTACTATTAGATCTCTTATTGCCTTATCTTCCATTCATAACCTTCTTGTATATCAAAAAAGATGTAAAGACAACCTTTTTGAATGGAGATTTAGATGAAGAGATTTATATGGAGCAACCAGAGGGCTTTGTTATTCCCGGACAAGAATATATGGTATGTAGACTTAGAAAGTCCTTATATGGACTAAAACATGCTCTTAAATAGTGGTATGAGAAGTTTGATAGTACCTTGGTGAAAGATGGGTATATAGTCAATGCCTCTGATTCATGTATGTATTCCAAGTTAGTTGGTTCTCAGTGTGTGATCATATGTCTTTATGTGAATGACATGTTGATCTTTGGTGCTAACATTAAAGTTATTAATGTGACTAAGAGATTTCCATCCTCACATTTCCATACGAAGGATATGGAAGAAACTGAGATGATTCTAGAGTCCAGATTACTAAGAGTGAAAGTGGTATCTCATTGTGTTGGTCATAGTTTGCACCGAATTTTTTTACCCCTAATTTAACTCTTGGTTACCTTAAGCAATTTTTTTTGGAGGGGTACATTAAGCAATTCGAATATATTGATGTGGCAGCATAATTGAATAGACTTCACCACATTTTGAAGTGGTTGGGTCTATCAAATCAGTCACCTTTCTTTCCTTCGTTGTTCATCCTAGTTGTAGGTTTGTGTTGTACCAAAATTTCAACTCACAAGTACAGTAGAATTAATCACCTGTTTTCCTTTTGCAAATTTGATTCCATGCAAGTGTCAATTTGAAGCCGTCCCTCCTCCAAGTTCCACGTTCCTCCTCGTCATGATCTGAATTGATCTACTAGTACTCTAGTACGTCGTTTTCCCATAGTTCAATAATTGTATTATTTGACCACACTTTTCGGATCGTTACCGCATGTCATTTTCTAGCCATCATGGTGAGGTGACTAGTCGTTTGATCCTCTTCTTACAATTTGGTCAATCTGTAAATTATTTCCTCTCATTCCCCTTCCCACAACGCTCTGGAATGTACTCAAAATGTTAAAACAAGAAAATTGATACTCCAGTGCATATCAACAACTACAACCTCTTGTAGTTCTGGTGAAAGTACAAGGAGGTTAAGGTGTATACAACTTTATTTCTACCGTCTCGGGAACAAATGAAAATATATTTAGAGACGGATCAAAATATCTTAGGAAGACCACAGTCTAATATTTACGTTTTCAACCCTTCAGGGTGCATAACTACGGCCGTGAAAATGCCTTTGCACCAAGTAATTACATCATATCTATACATAATATGTACTCCACTAGTTAGTCCTAGATAATATCTAGATAGTTACCATAGGCTAAAGTCTAGAGAAAAAAGGGATCTGGGTTCATCAAGTTGTACAATTTCAGAACTCCAAATTGGCACACTATGCAAGCTAGTTTAGGTAGTGGACCTACCATATATGATGGAAAAGAAACCACTGCCCCAAATCTAGATGCCGACATTTTTCCTCACTTCCTAAACTGCCACAGCTCATCCAACTCCCACATGCTATCCTCTGCCACATCATCGCGAAGCCAATCGTGCCCCGACAAGTGGCATCCGGAGAACGGGATGTCCAATGCTGACATGGATGACATTTCCACGTCATAGTTGGAGCTGCCCACATTGTAACAATCACTTAAACTGGAGGGCAGATAAGGAATTTCAGAGATATTTGATGGGTTGATATTATTTGAGCTTGAACTATCATTTGTTGTGGCGTCAAGGTGAGTGTCACTCCCTAATGTGTCTGGTGAAATTACCAAATGGGCATTATGAGAGGGTGAGGAGAAATCAGTTGAGCACTCAGAATTGTTCATGGTTGTAGAACTTGTGGAGCTTTGTTCTATGTTTTGGACCAATCTTGGCATGTAAAAGCATCTGATCGCGTCGACAAAACTCTGGCTATTGGACTCCATATTCAGCTGTCTTGCCTGTTTTTGCACCCTTGTTCTCCAGTAGTTCTTGATCTCGTTATCGGTTCTTCCTGGAAGATGTGCTGCTATTTTCGACCACCTATTCAATTGCAACCCAAATATTAGCAACCAGTTTGATGTTTAGAAACAAATTAGTCACAATATCAATGAGACAAGTTTTTGCATGTTTACTATTCCAGCTCCATTATAGTCTATATATTTAGACTGCCAAGAAAAACGGATGTTACTTCTATTTTTCCAACATGTTTTGAAATGTGAGCACGGAAATAGTAACATCGAAGAACAAGTGGTTGTGATGACCATGGAGAAGGTATGTATGGATTAGGACATTTGACATAAACTTTCACATGAATTACATTTGATGATTATACAATTTCAAGGAACGACTTATTAAGGTTGAACCAAACAAGCTACAATTCCAGTTACATTATAACAAGGGTAATAACTGCAGAAACAATCAATGGCATTGATATGTCAAAAACCCAGGTTTCCACCTCTTCTACCAAAAACATTGTAAGGTTGAAATATGTACATAAAATTAGTAGAAAGCAGACTCACCTATTGCCCCATTTAGAGTGCAGTTCAAGGATTAGCAACTGTTCTTGTGGAGTAAGATTACCGCGCTTAATATCCGGTTTTAAGTAATTCAGCCATCTCAACCTGCAACTTTTCCCAGTTCTTTTCAACCCTGAAAAATTGGAAGCATGTTAGTCCAAATAAATAATACTACTACATAGGAGTATGTCTTAGAATTGTAGGATCTTTCCAAGTTAAGAATTTGATTAAGTGCATGTTTTGACATAAAAATCTCACATGTACTGCGAATGCAAGTGAAACTCTGAGAATATAATAACCTACAATTGTCGACGTTAGTAAGACCTCGTCTTTAGAATTTTCGGTCACTATTCCTCAAATTTTTAATGCGAAGATGTTCATATCACATAAATACCCACTCCATAACTTATTCGAACAGATGAAATAATTACGCAAACGCGACATTTTGAGAATAATAGTTATAATTAAGGAGCTATGTTTAGTTCTTACCAGCAGATTTTGCCAGTAAATTCCAGCGGCCTTCACCGTGACATGCAACGTAGTGGATGAGTAAGGTGTCTTCTTCAAGTGTCCATGGCCCCCTCCTTAGTTCTTGCTCTTGTTGTTGCTCCTTGGATGTCCTGAGAGTTTCTGACTTCATCTGGTTTTTTGCAATGTTTTGAAGAGCGAGAAACTCTGTCCTTTGGGCTGCTGAGTTCAGTTAGATCAGTGAGTCTAAGATACAAGCAAATGATTTACTACATCTACATATATATAGAGACAGACAAAAGATCATCCAGCAAGGTCATTCCTATGGCTGGGAAAATCAATTTTGTAGTAGTGTACAAGTCTTGTCAAAGAGAGTTAGTACTTGGCCTATAATTTTTATATAGCGTAAATAGTTTATGGAAAAAAAATGGATAGATTAGCATATTGTTATGAGTAGTCAGCAATATGAAAATGTTAAATGATAAAAAGAGCATGAATCTTCTCTTCGTAAACAAAGAAATTGTTTGTAAATTTAATCAACTTTTAGATAAATATGTCCTTTTATTTCTAGAACCCAATGCAATATGCTCTTCATAATGATTTTAATTTCTTCAATGATATATTGGTGAAGAGTATACATATTGGAATCGTGAGACCAATATCGTTTTTAATATGAGCTTTACTAAATTATCCAAAGAACATATTAAGTGGTCAAATATGTTTGGTTCCTTTATAATGTTATATTCTCTAGCAGTATGCTGTTTACGAAATATGACCATTGTATTTCTTTAATTTAAATGTGTTAATCTATTTTGTGTACCATTACATGTTTAGAAATACCATCTATGATATTTTGCGTGATATTTCATGACCTACTAGAACGTGAAGTCCTGATTGTTAATTGGTTTACATGGTGCTTTTTTATCGACTTCAACTTGTTTGCATTCACTAGGGTATGTTTGGCAAAACCAGCTGAAACTTAAGCTGAAATTGATAATTTAATAAGCTAGCTGAAATTAACAAGTTGAAATTGAAGCTGAAATTCGAGATTATTGTTGAAAGGT
Organism: Kewa caespitosa; assembly: GCA_900322205.1. NCBI lineage: Eukaryota > Viridiplantae > Streptophyta > Magnoliopsida > Caryophyllales > Kewaceae > Kewa > Kewa caespitosa. The sequence continues at coordinate 61,924 of ONZA01006086.1, forward strand.
GTTTGACAACACTAACTGAGATATTTAAAATCACCAAAACGGATATGATAACTTTTATTGCTATATTGTATTTGGTGAAGCATAAATTTCAAAGTTAAAATTCTTTTAGAAGTATGATTTTAATTTATACTTATATAATTTGCATAAAATAATGTCCTCGTACTTTTGTTTTTCGTCCTCTTTTTTTTTTTTTTTTTTTTAATTTTTCAGAAAAGTGCATAGTACAATCATGTAATGATTTAAGAAAAAAAAAACTATTTTTAGTCAAAGAAGCTTTCCCAATATCAATTACCATTCATACAGAATTTATATCATTGGGATATTGGAAGTCTTTTTCTTAAAACACAAGGGTAAAATTGAAAGTTACGAAAGATTATTGAGGAGCTGAAATTGAAAATTTTTCTTAAGTAGAGTTTCAATTTCAGCTAGATTAATGTAGATTATCAATTTCAGCTAGCTGAAATTGTAATCCAAATATACCCTAAGTTGATAAGTGATAAAAACGTACTTTTAGTTGGCTTGTGTTGTGGGCTCAAATTCAATTAAAAAGTTATTTTCAAAATGTCATTGAGAGGGACACTTTGATTAGCTTGTCGAGACTCCTTGGTAATTAGAAAATGAATCTTGTCAACGCAATCCGTCGATCAAAATAGCTAACACATCTAATCATAATCTTAGGCTCTTACTTGTCAAACTAGCTACCAATTGCAACTACATATACCAACATATTGTTAAACAAGACGACCTAATTAAGTCATTTGTTACACGTTGTGTGTTATTTCATCTTCCGCTTAATTAAATCTTAGTTATATACAAATAAATATGACTAACTCATATTTTAGTGAGATACAGATAGAACAACATACCCAGAAGGACAGAGGATCCGAGCTGTTGTGTATCATAAATGCACCTATCAAACTAGCATTTTATAGAAAATCTAGCAATAGTTTTAGTCACTTTAGTGAGTTTTTTTGGCTTAATAGTTTAGTTACATGCCTATTGTACCAAGTATAACTTATAACATGATGCACATAGGAATAGATGTTAGGCTAGAGCAATTGATAAATTTTTTGTTGGTGATACTTGAAATACGGGTATGAATACCATTTGCATCAAATTGTTTGTCTCCTAATATATATATATATATATATATATATATATATATATATACTAAAGGA
>ONZA01006090.1:9273-27902 GCA_900322205.1 Kewa caespitosa
GGGGGGGGGGTTCGGTTTTGAGAAGCAGGCACCCCTTGGGAGCGTGGGTAGGCTTCGACCTAGAGTTTTTGGGACTTTAGGAGGAAAAATCCCCTTGCCAAGATGATTTTCGCGTGCTTTTCCATCCCTTTTCTTTTTATGTTTTCTTCTTCTTGTATGGTCTTTGGAAGGGCCCAGTATCGCAAGCTAGGTTCTTACATCATGGGTTGTAGGACGAGATCTCGGCCTTGAGGGCCTATAAATACTCCCTGTATCCCTTAGGTGGAGGGTTATTCTTTCATTCTTGAATACTTCGACGCCTTTTCTTGAAGAGAGTGAGGAGTTTGATTATTTGAGAAGATGATTTTCTTCAGTAGAAGCTGTAGTCCCATGAACCTAGCTCTGTGTATGGACCTGCAAACCTAGCTTGTCTTCTTAGTCTAGTCATGGCCTACACTTTTTGTTTGTCTTTTATTTCTAGGTACGTTGCGCTAGCCTTCCTTTTTTTTCCTTTCCATGGATGATGTAATAGTTCTCTCATCTAGTTCATCAAAATAGGAGATTACAAGCAAATTCCTGGCCCAAAAGGCCTTAACACAACAAAAGGAGTTGTAGCCTCTTCCTTGCTCCACTGCATCTTTGGTCCTAAGGAACCTTTATTTGGACCAACCTATTCCACTACACTTTTGACGTTCATTAATCTACTTTTGTGTGGTCCTTCAGAATCAATTGCATTTAGCATTTCAGCTCAATGTCCATTGACCCAAAAGGTTGTGAGAGGCATCTAGCTACACATCACAATGATCCTGAGTAAACTGAATCAATATCTCAATTATTAATCCCATGTCACTTGGACCTTAACTGATGGACGTATTCCTTCGATGTCCCACTTGTCCTTTAGACAAGTGTGCAATTCCATTCCCTTGTCACTTATTGTCTTTGATTTGATTATTAGTAAGATGTCATTCATCCTTATTAATTCAAATCTATTTCTTGATTTCAAATTGAGTAGTGAAACCAATTCATTAACACCGTAATCCAATTGTGCATGGCCATGCATTTTGCAGTTCAAATTCATCAAGTGGCCTCAGACAACTATCCGTGAAGGGAGGACAATTTCCATCTTGTGCATCAATGAATCCTGATTTAACTTATAATAGATCGAACGTTCCCTTTATAACCTCCAATTACGGAAGGCGTTTTAGAAAATCACAGACTGCCAATCCTTAAGCTGTTATCCATGACCACCCATGTTATAGAAATAGCTCGGGATAGGTTTGTGAGAGACTCATATGACTTTTGATCTTAGAAAGTTCTCACGTGGAATCCATCCTATCATGAGTTCGTAACTCATGCCTATGCAATTGATCCTCGACTCCGCGTCATAGCACATGAAATAATATTGAGATCACCTTGCAATCAAATAATCTTGGCTTGTCAGAGTTTTGATTCCAACGCCTAGATTAGGGACGCACAATCACAAACTCGAGTTTAATTAATAGGGTTTTATCATCCAAGACATCGTCTTGATGACCTATTTGGATATTTGTATTGCATCATTTGGATATGTTATCAAACCATACAGAATATTTGAAACAAACCAAATCTGATAATATGATAAATGTACAGAGCAATGTTTTACAATTATGAACTCCATATCATCTAAAACATGTAGGCTAATCACACACAAAGTGTTGAATACCTATCGCAACAGTATGACTCTCATTCTTGACTTGATCAATTGGCTTAGTCAATCGATCTGCTACGTTATCATTTGTATGTACATTGCATATGCTCACATCAGCATATTGATTCATTGAATGATGTGGTGATACTTCCGTTAAACATGCTTGGACTTCTGATGTGATATTGGCTCCTTGACTTGGGCGATGACTGCATTATTATTGCAATGAATAGCCAACGGTTCAGCTGCCGATGTCGTGACTAGAAGCCCAATGATGAACTAGCTAATCCATACAACTTCCTTGTTGCTTTTGAAGCAGCAATGTGTTCGTCCTCTGTTGTAGAACACGCCATGGTGCTTTTCTTTGCACTCTTCTTGCACACTGCTCCTCTATTAAGACATACAATGAAACCAGATTGGGATTGCGAATCGTCTCTATCAGTTTGTAACCCTTTACAACCAACTCCTTTTCTCTGCCATAAACTAGGAATTTAACCTTAGTTTTTTTGAGATACTTCAAGATATTCTTGGCCGCACTCCAATGCGCCTCACCTGGGTTTGCTTGAAATCTACTTGGCATGCTTAAGGCATACGAGACATCAAGACGAGTAAAAATCATCGCTTACATGATAAATCCTATAGCTGATGCATATGGGATTTTACTCATGAGTTCTTTCTCACCCAAGGTCTTTGATCCTTGCTTCTTGCTAAGAACTATGCCACGACTGATGGGTAAGTTACCTTCTTGGCATCTACCATATTGAAACGAGTTACTATCTCGTCAATATACTTCTTTGGCTCATTCCTATTAGCCTCACAAATCTGTCCGTGCAGATCTTGATGCCCATGATGTACTCTGCTTGTCCAAGGTCTTTCATCTGGAAACACTTCCCAAGCCTATCCTTGACAGACTCCAGCATTAGAATGTCGTTTTCAATGAGCAATATGTCATCGACATACAAGACCAAGAAGGCAACCTTGCTCCCACTGAACTTTTTGTATATACAAGGTTCTTCAACATTTCTGATAAAACAAAATTGTGTTATGGCTTCATCAAAACGTAGATTCCAGGTATGGGATGCTTACTTCAACCCATAAAAAGATTTCTTTAGCTTGCATAACTTCCCAGCAATTCTTGGGTTGAGGAAACCTTTCAGTTCTGTCATATACACATCTTCTTTGAGAAACTTATTCAAGAAGGCTGTTTTGACATCCTTTTGCCAAATCTCTTATTCATAATGAGTAGCAATCGGTAAGAGTATCTTGAGGGAGTTAAGCATAGCAACAAGTGAAAAGGTCTCGTCATAGCCAATCCCGTGGATTTGTCTATAACCCTTCGCCATAAGCCTAGCCATGAAAACAAGTATGTTTCTATCCTTGTTCATCTTGATCTTAAAGATCAATTTCCTCCTGATGGGCCTAGCTCCATCCGGCAAATCGACCAAGTCCCATGCTTGATTCTCGATTATGGAATCCATTTCAGATTTCATGGCCTCTTGCCACTTGCTGGAATTAAGACTCTCCATGGCTTCCTTATAGGTAGTCGGTTCTTCACTTTCTATAAAGAAGATGTCACAGTTCAAAGGCATAAAGATAGACACGTATCTATCCGGCTGAGTCCTAACCCTTTCAGACCTTCTTGGGTTAAGTGGTATAACCTCTAAAGTTTCCTCCGGATTTATCTCTAGAGTTGTTTCTTCAACATTCGGAATAGGTGTAACTTGTTCAGATGACCTACACTTGTATCCAACTCCATTTGATGTTCATCTTGAATTTCTTCAAGATGCACATTTCATCCACTTGTCTCTTTGGAAATGAACTTCTTTTCCAAAAAGACACTATCTCGAGCAAAAAATACTTTGTTCTCAGACTGGTTGTAAACCATGTCCAATAATGTTCAATTTCTCTTTTCGGACAAACCATTCCATTAAGGTGTTCCTGGTAGAGTTACCTTTTAAGGTATTTCACAACCTTTTAGACGCTCATCAAATTCTAGGTTTATATATTACCACCTCGATTCGATCAAAGTGCTTTAATCTTCTTGCCTAGTCGATTTTCTACTTTACTTTTACACTCTTTGAATTTTGATAAGCTTTCATGTTTGTGTTTCATAAAGTAGACATGTCCATTTCTACTCAAATCATTCGTAAATGTAATGAAGTAGCTAAACCAACCTCTGGCTGTCAAACTCATTGGTCAGCATACATCTGTATGTATGAGACCCAATAGTTCACTTACACGCTCACCCTTTCCAGAAAAGGATGGCTTTGTTATATTCCAAAGTAGACATGATTCGCAAGTATCAAATGACTTGAGGTCAAATGAAATCAAAATGCTTTCCTTTATAAGTTTCTTAATGTATTTCACATTATTATGGCCTAATCGAAAATGCCATAGATATGTGGGGTTAAAATCATTGGTGCTAACCTTCTTGTTATTGACAATGAGTATGCTTTTGTCTAAATTTAGCAATTAAAGACCATTCTGTAAATGAGCCTCGCAATAAAACATATCATTCTTTGAAATCACTCAAGAACCATTCTTAATGTTCAAAGAAAAGCCTTCCATATCTAAAATGGAAACTGAAATAATGTTATTGATAATACTTGGAAAAAAATAACAATTTTTCAACTCAAGTATAAAACCTGAAGGTAAAGACAAAGCATAGGTTCCTACGATTACCACAACAACTCTAGCACCATTTCCAACTCATAGGTCCATCTCATCTTTAGCCATCTTCCTAGGCTGCCTTAGTCCCTACACATTTGCGCAGATGTGAGCACTACAACCGGTATCCAATACCCAATCAGAAGTTGATGTAGCTAAATTTACTTCAATAATAAGGATACCAAAACTTCTTGGGGTTGTCCCATTCTTCTGGTCCTCCTTCAGCTTTGAGTAGTCTTTTTTCTAATGCCTTTTTTTTTGGCAATAGGAGCATTCACTTTCCTCAGCTATCAGCTTCTTTTTAAAAGCTTTTTGTTGATGCTTGGGTTTTAATACTCCACCCTTGCCCTTCAACGGTTTGCCCTTGGAAGTTGCTGGTGTCTTTGCTTTTCCGACATACACCTCTTGCTTCTTGCTTAAAGCTAGGTTAACTTCTAGCTCTACAACCTTGAGCATCTGATGAAGCTCATGCAGAGTCTTGTCCGTCCCGTGCATATGGTATGTTTGCCTAAACTAGCTAAACCCCTTATGCAACAAGTGCTATAAGCATCGCAGCTCTCAAACTGCTTCTGCAGATTAGAGTTCATGCTTGCTAACATGATACAAGTGACGTCTTTGGAGTGATGCTTTGCTCTTTGATAGGCAGCCCTTTGGGCTTGTGTTCCACCATTTGCTTGAAGAGTGGGAACGAGTGTCTCCAAGACATGTTCCAACTTTTCGTGTTTCAACACAATCTTAAGGCTGCGATGCCAATCGACATAGTTGGTTTCATTCAACCGATCTTTGTCGAGTATCAACAATAAATACAAGTTTGAATTGTTGTTTTTGTTGGCCATTTCTACAAAACATATTTAAAATGCAAAATTTAGTACATTTACCATGAAATAGCTTTAAGAATTCCCAAAATGGCCAAGTTATTCCACTATATTCATACAAAAATTTCTCTATGAATATAGTGATCTCAAAATACGATAAGGAAAGAAGTAAAATTCAATATTTAAAGCGATATTTAAAATGATCCTAGTATGGCCCCTTAAGAACCCCTAATGGATCCCAGTTGAATGTTGAACTCCTCCAAGGCTTCATCTCCACATTACAAGTCTTTTATTTGCAATGTAGTTTAAACTATCCTTTGAAAGTAAAAAATTGCATTCAAAGTAAACGGATAAACAATGTCGTATTTCCTTTACAATAACTACAAAACGGTTTACAATACCGTATTTTGGGCCATACTAGATCTTAACTAGACATCATTCATTCACCTATATCACATGGGTGACCCAGTTTAAGGCGCATCATACAAAATACGCTTTTAAATGCCTCATTTAAAACACGTAGACATGTGATCAAATAAATAAACTAGGCATAATCTATAAAACAAATGAAATTTATTTTAAAAGGGATTGAAATTTCAATTTCCTTATTGATTAATCAAATTAATCATTAAGTTGGACTTTCTTGGTCGTCCCAATGGCTAGATATGGGCCCGTGCATATATATGAACCACAAAATCCCATGGTGTACCCCATTTGGATCCATATGGGCCCATGGCCAAAGACCCATGACTCATATGGCCCATTTGGAGGCCCATGTGTGAGATTATGGGCCATAAAGCCCATAACCAAACGGCCAAGTTAGGTTTTGAACGAATCCAATTCGCTTTTGGCCCATCTAGCCAAATCCAATTCCGTTTCGATTGCCATGTCTGGGTCTCGGGAAAAAACAGCCCATGGTGAATGACTGCATACATGAGTCTTGTGGCGTAAGGATTCCAAGAAATCCAAAGCCATCCAAATGAATGAGTCGCGCCCAAAAGGAAAACCAAACTCTAGCACAAAACCCTAAAACATCTCATAGACCCTTACCTACTTGCCCACGGTTTAGCCCCAAAAAACCAATTTTTTTTTTTTTGACCCAACCCCATGGCTTCAAACCCAGAAAACCCTTCAATAAATTCCCTAAAACACGTCCCATACCCAGAATGTACATGGTTTTGCCCCAAAGAACCTGAACTCACCTTTGATTTCAATCGGGTATTTCTCGTTAGATTCGCAGCAGCAGGTTTTGAGGTTAGTGTAGGCGTCAAATTTTATAAGTTTTGGTGATATAAAACTCTAAACATGAACCCTAATATATTTAAGTGAAAATCAATAAAAACAAAAAACAAGGTATCCAAACCCAAAAACACAGCAAAAATAGTTACAATCAAAACTAATCATTAGCGTCATGCTTGCAAAAATCATTTCAGAACTCATTCAAATCAAGTTAAAGGTAAGTGCGTTTGATCCAAAACACTAAATACAGTCAATATTCATCCAATGAAAGAAAAGGAAGAAACAACATGTCTAAAACTAAAAACCCAGAACGCGAAAGTCCAACCCAGAAAATCTCAGATTTTAGCGTTCTTATTATTTCGATTGTTTTCACTTCTTTTAGGGTAAAAGTTAATTAATTTATTATCAAATTATGCTCAAGAATAATTCAAAAACATTATACACTAATGAATAAATCAAAGTATGAAAGAAAACTAGGTCTTCAACCCATATAACGAATCCTAATACTCTAACGATCGTTTTAGCGATAAAGTGAAAGAAAGCACTTCTTGATCGGTTTTCTTAGCATGCTCGTGTGAATCACAATCAAGAACATACGAAAAAATAGTAACATGAAGTAGTCTCATGATACCACTGTTGGGTTCTATGTAATATATAATCTAATCATATAAAAGCGGAACACTTAGAAAAGGATCATTACATGTACTCTAGTTAACATATGCGTTACCTCTTGATGTGTGCCTTCCCAAGTACGCTATCTTGATATCCTCATGAAGATGGCCTGCAATGAGCCCCAAGTTTTGCTTCTCTAAATTCACACACGTAGATTAGCTAGATCGAAATAACGAAGGAGCCTCTCCTTATGGTTCTTCCCCTTGGTTTGAATGAACTCACTTTAGGATTAGGTTTTGGTGCAACACTTATACCTTATTTCCTGATGCATTAGGCCAGTTAAGAGGCATAGGTCTAAACCTAGTATGGGAGGTATAAGCCCTTTATATAGGCACAAGGAATAAGACCATAAAAGGGTTGTGTATTATGCGCCTCTTTGGTCTTGGCCTAAAAGGCCTCTACACAACAGAAGGAGTCGTTCCCTTTGCCTTGTTCCATTACATATTTGGTCCCAAGGATCTGTTCCTTGTACCAACCTATTGCACTATACTTGTGGCATTCATCAATCTACTTTTGTGCGATCCTTCAGAATCAATTGCACATCACCTTTGAGCTCAATGTCCATAGACCTAAAAGGTTGTGAGAGGCATCTAGATACACATCAAACAAATTCTAAGTCAATTGAATCAATATATCAATTACTGATCCCAAGTCACTTGCACCTTGACTGAAGGACATATTCCTTCATTGCCTAGCTTCATCGCCATGAATGGGTGTACTAGAAGTTGGTGAATGACCCAAAGACTCCCCTATAGCCTCTTCAAAAGTTGTCCATTGTCCTGGCCATGGAGGCAGGAGATGGGGTGTAACACCCCAATTCACCATTTCTTCATAAACATAGCCTTTTAGAATCTGTTTGGGCCATTTTCCAAAGGTTCACATTGACCGTTGACTGTAGCCTTTACCAGAGGCACTTTCAAGAATATACATCCATCAATGAGGCACCCTAGGGGACTCGGCTTCCCTAAAGGACAAGTCATGGAGGAACGCAATCATCCACGTGAAGGACATCAAACCCAAATAACGCTTGCCAATATACTCATTTGATGTGGACGTTTCAACAAGTAGAATAAGATTCTTGGGCCCTTGCATGCCCAAGGCCCCACCGGCGAAGGAAGGCGACATCACTTCAACAATGGGTCCAAGCTCTAGCTAGGGTTGGGGGGATCAGATCCTATAAAAGGACCCTTCACGCATCCGAATAAGGTACATATTCAACATTCATTAATTATGCATTTATTGCAGTTAGCTCTCAGTATTATTTCCTGAAGTGCTCGAGTCTGAAGTGCGTATTCACAATTTCTATTTTTCCCATCGACCTTGCTCGTGGCCGAGTCTATTCACAGTTATCCCAAACTGACTTAGGCATCGGAGAACCGATCCCCAGAACATGTCGCGGGCACTTCAATTGCTCTTGTTTTGCAGAGTACTTCGGACCATTTAGGAGTACCTTGAAATCTGTCAATTCTCACGCAGCCAAAGGATCTTACACGGTTTGAGTTTCAAGGGTCCACTCCGTCACCCAAAAACACCCGAAACATTTGTCCCCGTCTGTGGGGAGTGGATGGCCAAACTTGCATGAGGTTGAGAAATAGCTAGCACTTCCAAACACCTTCCCCAATCCAAGATATGCCTTATCACAACTCGGCCTCCGCTAGTTCGTCAAGGAGGAACCCGCCTCCACCTCCTGCCCCGGGCTCTGTCATCCGAGAGGAACTCACTGCTCTTCAAGTGAACATATTAGGGGACATGCAGAAGATGTGCATAATCTTACAAGATTTGTTATGTGGGAACAAGGAGAAAGAACAGGAGGGGGAAGAAAGGCCAACCTCGGTCGTGATCCCTAACCCTGAAGAACGAGAGACTTCAAGGTCTACTCAAATCTTGAAGATCCCCCCTTTTAGTTTAGCCAATTAGGCTCTTCCGATTCCCACTCTAAGGGAAGAAATTCAGAACAGCATAGGAGCCGAAGAAATTGATCTTACGAAAGCTAGGGGAAAGACGAGTCTGAACTACTACATGAACTCGAAAAGATCCGACGGGAGAAAGCCAGGAAATAAAATGATGAAGAAGTAAATGACCTTAGGCATTTCCTAAGATTCAGAGAAGCAAAAAAAGAGAAGGAGAAACATAAGCAAGAGAAGTAAAACAAATCCCATAAGGGTTGGCGAGAACCCTCATGAAAATACTCCAACCTCGGATGTAAACATACGAGTACGGTTTAGCGAAGAAATCATGGAATACCTGATCATCCTCAACACGAGGATTGAGATGGTCAAAAAGTATAACGGCGCAACCTCACCCAAGGAGCACCTACTTGCCTATGATGCTGCCATGATGACCTAACTACGAAACGACCCAACCATGTGCCGTCACTTCGTGGGGACTTTGGAAGGTCGAGCTCTAAAGTGGATGAACCACTCACCCCATGATAGTGTACAGAGTTAAGAGGAGCTATGCGAGATCTTCATGGATAATTTCATGACCTATGAGAAGATGGAGAAATGCTTCAAAGACCTCTTCAACAGTACTCAAGGCAAGAACGAGTTCATGAAAGACTATGACAAGAGATTCAATGACGAATGCCTAGAGATAACCAATCTCCACCCGGTCATAGCTTGCATGGCATACATCAATAAAGGCGTTGTTAAAGGTAGCGAGATCCTCCAAGACTTTGAATACTTGAAGCTTCAGGAACAGAAGTTAACCTTAGCATATGTCCAAGCTTACTCCTCTAAGGTCGTTACCTCATGGGAGATGTTAGGTAGAGACATGGTAATAGACAATTACTTAGTCATCTCGGGGTAGGCTTCGGGGGGAACCAAGTCCTCCCGGTAGAAAGAATGCAGTTGCCCTTGAGAGTGGGGGCGAAAAACAATGTAAGACGTATCATGTATGAATTCCTCATAGTCAATGTACCTATTCCATACAACATTTTTCTCGGCAAACCCTTTCTCAACAAAATCAACACACACATCAACATGGTTCTAATGACAATGAAAATCCATCGGGATAACGGTGAGGTCGGAAAGATATGCAGAGACTAGAAAACAGCTCGATCTTGTTATCTACAGTGCCTCAGCAAAAGTACTCGAGCCGAAAGAAGCTCTCATGACCATCTTGGAGCCATAATCAAGAAAGAGGAAAAGGGATAATACCACTGCACCCAAGATGACAGTCCCAAAAGAAGAAGAGACCAAAATGAAGAAGGACAAAGGGAAGGACGTCTAATACCTCATGATATATGTCCCTTCATCCGATCTACTTGATGCCAGAATTGAGGAAAGAGAAAGAGCCAAGCCCTCGAGGGGCAAAGTAGAGGTCATTTTGGATTCAGGTCGTCCAAAGCGCGTTACATATCTCGGCGACGATTTGAGTGAGCCCACTACGGAGAAACTTTCCTCATTACTTCAGGAATATTGGGACGTGTTTGCTTTTGGGCACGACAAAATGCCTCGGATCAGCAGAGAGTGCAGACAGCATAACCTCGTAATCAATCCCAAACAAGAAGTTGGTAAAACATAAGAAGAGGCATCTCGGAGAGGAACGAAGCCGGACCGCCGCTAAAGAAGTACGAGAGCTCCTAGGAGATGGCTTTATCAAGGAATGTAAATATTTGAAATGGCTCGCCAATGTGGTCATGGTAAAGGAAGTAAACAGAGCATGGCAAATGTGTGTCAACTACACTGACCTCAACAAAGCTTGTCCGAAGGATCATTTTCCCCTCCTTCGGATAGGTAGACTACTGGATTCCATGAGTGTTCACGAACTGTTAAGCTTCGTGGATGCCTTTTCTGAATATCATCATGTCTTCATGAAAAACAAAGACCAAAGCTCCACAAGCTTCATCATTGATGAAGGAGTATTATATTATAGAATGATGCCGTTCTAGTTGAAAAATACAAGGGCCACTTTCCAACGGCATCTCCAGAAGGTTTTTAAGAGCCAAATTGATAGAAAATTTGAAGCTTATGTCGAAGATCTGATCACAAAGAGCGTCAATTCGTCCAATCATGTGGATGACCTAAGGGAGATCTTCGAGACCCTTAGAGCCAACCAAATGAAACTGAACCCAAAAAAAGTGTATTGGGGGTATGAGGGGGAAAGTTTTTAGGATTTGTGGTCAGTGAAAGGGGAATCAACGCCAATCCTGAGTAAGTGCAAGTAGTCCAAGATATAAAGCCTCCAGGGTGTATCTGGGACATACAAAAACTCACAGGATGCATAGCTGCACTGAAATGCTTTGTATCCAAATTGGCCAACAAATGTGCTCCTCTTTTCAAGGCTCTAGGGAAAGGAACAAAGTTCGAGAGGGGGCAGGAAGCGCAGAAAGAATTTGAGAAGTTAAAGTCTTACTTTGGACACTTGCCACAGATATCCATCCCAAAGTCTGGATAACAGTTGTACCTCTACCTTGCGCTGTCCGGTAAAGCAATCACTTCGGTCATGGTTAGAGAAAATGACATAGCACAAGATCCAGTATACTTCACTAGCTACATGCTAAGCGGGGCTGAGTTTAGGTACACGGTTCTAGAGAAGTTCGCCCTCGGAGTACTCATCAGCTCAAGGAAGCTTAAACCATACTTCCAAGAACACCAGATTGTAGTCCTCACCAATCAATCCCTACAGAAGATATTTGGCCAACTTGAATCCGCGGGCAGAGCCCAAATATGGGCTATTGAGCTCATGAAATAGGATATTGTCTAAGAACAATGAAGTGCAATCAAAAGCCAAGCATTACCTTCATTCGTCGCTGAGTTGACACCTTAGGACCATGTCCCAAAGGCTTGGACCGACCTCCGGTCCATGAGCTTGGACGAAGTGTCATGCAAATATGGAAGCAAAGCTGGATCAGTAATTTCCTCCCTAGAAAGAAACTTATTCGAATATGCGATGAGGTTAAAATTCCAAGCTTCCAACAACGAAGACGAATATGAAGCTCTCCTTGCCAGACTGACACTAGCTCGAGCCGCCGGAGCGCAAAAAGATGCAAGTCAAGATGGACCCTCAGTTGGTAGACTCTCAAGTTGAAAGTAGTAATGAAGCCCGGGGAGATGGGATGAGAGCTTAGCTGATGAAGTTCAAAGAAGAAACCAAGGTTGAGGTCCTCGGTAGAGGTCTTCCCCAGCATATCCCAACTCTCACCGGTCAAATTTAAGGTGTCCATCGCCGCCTTTGCAAAATGAACAATGTTAGTTGGGAACATGCCAGGGTAAACGAGCTGAATGACAATCAAAGTGCTAAAGTACCCAGGCTCAACTTCTGGCTGACACCTATGAAGATGGGAAAGTCCTCGTCTTTTAGCTACCTCTGCCTTGGCTGCTAGTAAAGCGGCATCTTCACTTGGATCTTTGTTCCCCGTTGACCCCTCTTTGTTTGCCATTGAAAATACTCTCAAGCATTAAAGTATGCTTGAGAAGGTGACCTCATCTCTCCATGAACACCGAGCAAACTGTCTCTATCACCTTCCACCTTGGAATACCGTGCAAGACTTTGTTCCTAAAACCTTTGATGAAGACGAAGAATTCTTTCCAGTTGTTGTTTGAGCTAGAACAAGGTAGCCCTACCATATACTCCAATTTCTCCATAAAGTGGGGAAAACCTTCATCTGTGTTGGGGTAATGGCCTTCATAATGGCCAACTAGAGCCCCAGGATCGGCTCCACCTCATGGACCTTACAGTAAGCAATGAAGTACAAGATCATCATCCAACTGTTCCGGGCCAGATGGTAGGGAGTCAGGCCGTAATCCTGCAGTAGAGGCAGAGCAAAAAGGTGGAAGGGCAGCCAAAACCCGGCCTCACTTATCGACCTGCTCGCTATAACACTCTTCCCCAGAGGTCTCATCACCCTACTGCTCGAGCCCAGCCTCACCAACTTCTTGTTGTTCAAAGATGTGATCACAAGAACCTTCGAAGCCACCTATTCATTAGGAATCGACTTGCCACACCTGATCTCGTCTGCCGATCTCCTTGTCTTCTTTGGATGATCTGAGGTAGATGCTTTAGTGGCCATTGCTACTCTCTTGTCGGTGAAGTAAGGTGGTAGGCAAGCAATTGTGACTTCGAAGGATGAGGAGTTTCCTGCCAGTGTTGGAACCCGGTTACATAAGTCAACAAACAAAACAAAAGAAATATATTCAGATATTGGGGGACAAAGTAGATTCGAGGCTTTAAGGGAATATGGCCCTTAGTCTCTTGTGAGGACGAAGGTTGGCAGGCTCGGCGGACAACGATGCGAACTCATTCTCGAGATCGTGAGGGTGCCCTTTCACAGACTTTTTAAGATGAGACGTTCCTTTTCGGGCTATCGACTTCCTTTTCACAAATCTCCAAGCCTGTATCGGTAGCAACAAGCTCGTTGGAGCCGAAGGCGTTCTACTATCGTTAGGTGGTTTTCTATTACGGGGGACTCGGGGCCCCATAGAGGACGGTGACTCTTTATCTTTCTAGCTCAAATAAGGATTATACCTTATCCAATGGTTAAACAGGGTAGATTACCATAAATACTATGCCATTCATGTCCAAATGCCACTAGTCTCATGGCATCCAACTCTACCCTGTGACGGTCAAAAGGTTTAAGTGGAGGTTGATCTATTATGCAGTCACCTATTTCATTCTCTATAGACTCTAACACCTTAATGTACCTACTTTTCCTTTTTGGATTTCCCCCAAAATGTCTCGTTCACCTTGAGTCGTACTACCAGATGCAAACCCTGTAGGTCGACTAGACATAATTAAAAGAACAAGATTCAAAAAAAGAGCTATGGAGAGATGGAAAAATTACGTGAAAAGTCCAATCTTCGATGAAGGGGAAGAATCTTGTCAAAGTGGTTGAAGATTTGAAGACAAAGTGTTTGAAGGATAAAAGACAAAGCATTTGAAGATCAAGCTTCAAAGGGCTTGAAGAAACAAAGGCGAAGAGCTTCAGTTTCTCGGAAATTTCCTCTCTTTGAAAAGCAAATTTTCTCTCTAAAAATTTCAGGAATAAGGTGAAGACGAAATGGTGAAAGTTGGACCTATTTATAGAAGGTCCACAATAAAACCCTACATTCACTGACGGACAAACAGGAGTCTGTGTTAGCCACCCGCCATGTGGCATCAGACTCCTCAATATTGGAGACCCCCTTTTAGGAGCCTATTTAGTGAGTACCTTTCATGTAGGGGCCGGCGAAGTGAAGATCGCACTCAGAGCAATTCGGATTAGGTACAGACCTCGGAAAATGAAGTTCAACCTAATCCAAGGGGCAAAAGTTTGGACCATTTTTTAAAGGTCTACGTTGACCGTTGACGGTAGCCTTTACCAGGGGCACTATCAAGAATATACCTCCATCAATAAGGCACCCTGGGGGACTCAAATTCCCTCGGGGACAAGTCATGGAGGAATGCAACCCTCCACGTGAAGGACATCAAACTCGAAAAACCTTTCCCAATATACTCATTAGATATGGATGTTTCCACAAGTACAACTGGACGCTTGGGCCCTTGCATGCCCAAGGCCCCATCGGCCCAGGAAGGTGTCGTCACTCCACTAGTGGGTCCAAAGCCTACCTAGGATAGGGGGGATCATATCCTATTAAAGAAATCCTCACACATTCCAAGAAGGTACACAATCAACATTCATTAATTACGCAGCCATTACACTTTGCTCTCATCATTATCTCCCTAAGTGCTCGAGTCCGAAGTGCGTATTTACACTTTCTATTTTGCCCCTCGGCCTTGCTCATGGCTGAGTCTATTCACAGTTATCTCAAACTTACTTAGGCATCGGAGAATCGATCCTCGGACCATGCCAGGGCAGTTCACTTTCTCTTGTTTTGCAAATTACTTCGGACCGTTTAGGAGTACCAAAGAATCTCTCAATTCTCACGCAACCGAAGGCTCTTCAACCCTTTGATTTTCAAGGGTCCACTCCGCCACCCAAAAACACCCAAGACAGAAATAAACTTAGATCAATTGGGAGTGTTACCGGCACATTATCTAACAAAGATAATATTAAGGCTAATAGTGGGTGATTAAACATGATAGTACTAATGATATTATAATTACTTATGTTATTAAATCTTAACAACAAACTAACTTAAGTAATAATTGTACATGTCTTAAATAAAATGATATTATGCGTTATTGCAAAATGAGACAACTCTCTTGATCCCACCCCAACCATCAGATAGTCAACCTATAGAAGCAATGTAGTAAGAGAGTCAACACACATGTATGTTGAGTAAGAATATCTCTATCGTAAAAAAATAAATTTTTGGAATTTGTTTTAAGACTAAAAATGAAACTTTAGCCTTACATTTTATAAGAACCACGTAGCTCAATAAGTTGAATAACTTTTACAATAGTAAAACATAGATAAATGAAATAATACAGCGGAAAGCTTTGCTTTATTCTATCTCTTCCTTCTCTTGTAACTACGAGATGAGAACAACTTTATTTCTTTATTTCTTTCCTTGGCAAACTAGACGGACTTAACGTGCACGCATCTAGGATGGACAAAACCTTCTCCTAGATATCCAGTCTAACGGAACATAAGCTGATCAACGCTATCTCATCTGCTACTAGGGGTCGTCAGACCCTTAGGGTGACCACAGAGGATACTCCCCAACCTTTTCTATTGTTCTCCAGTCCAACATAAAATGTTTTAAACAATCTTGCTTTTCCTCTCAATTGAAAAATCTAAAACTTCTTGCATACCTACACACGCACGCATGCACACACACGCGCGCGCTCCCACACACACATATGTATGTATATATCATACCCTTGCTTGCTGAATCTCAATTTGTAATCATATGAACCAAAGAAAAAAAAATATGTTTTATTTATGAGATAACTCACATGTTGTTAATCCACAAAAAACATTCACATAAACCAAATTCATTGCTCATGAAGTCTCAAATTAACTCACAAAAAAATCTTTTTTAAAAAAACCTTTCAATGTTATCAAAATAATTAACATTTGTGTATACCATTTAGCTCAAAAAAATCACAGAATATAATTTAGTTCACTTTTCTTGAAGGATAGACAATACTCTTACTTTTTGAGGCCAAACAAGATACTCGAATGACTCGATCCGACTGTCCTAGTACCTTTCATCTACGAATATGTCTACTTGCCGTGAATGAACTAGGAGATAGGGAAGGAAGTTGTTTGACGACGATCGAACAACGGGAAAAGAAACATGCTAGTAGTATAATAGTGACACCAAGACATGTTCAATGGTGGACGCAATGACTAGGATAACTGAGTCAATTGAGTTACGACAACGTTCAAGTAGAAGAAAGATTGTTCAAAATAGTTCCCTTAAACGTTGTCAAAACTCAATCGATTCATTCATCCTAGTAACTCCACCGTCGAACAATTCATGGGGTCACTACTATACTAGTAGAGTGTTTTCAGTTGTCATCAAATAACTTCTGTCCCCATCTCGTTGTTCATTCACGGCCAGTAGACAAATTCATAGAACAGAAGTAATGGGAGCGTCGGAGCGAGCCGTCCAAGTGCCTTGTTTGGCCTCAAAAGGTAAGAGTATTTTCTATCTTCCAAGAAAAGTGAACTAAATTAAATTCTGTAGTTGTGTTGTGTAGCTAGATGCCTTTCACAACCTTTTGAGTCAATGGACATTGAGCTCAAATGCCAAGTGCAATTGATTTTGAAGGATCACACAAAAGTAGATTGATGAACGTCATAAGTGTAGTGCAATAGGTTGGTTCAAGAAACGGTTCCTTGGGACCAAATATGCAATGGAGTAAGGTAGAGGGAGTTGTTCCCTTTATTGTGTTAAGGCCTTATGGGCCAGCCCCAAAGAGGCGCATAACACACGGCCCTTTTAGGGTCTTATTCATGTGCCTATGTAAAGGGCTTATGCCTCCTATATTAGGTTAAGATCTATGCCTATTAATAGACCTAATACCTCAGGAGAGAAGGCATAAATATTACATCAAAACCTGACCCTAATGTGAGTTCATTCAAACCAAGTAGAAGAACCAGAAGGAATAGCTCCTTCGTGATTCTGATCTAACTATCATTTATCTAGGATTGATCTACGTGTGTGAATTCAGAGGAGCATCACTTGGGGCTAATTGGAGGTTACCTACACGAGGAGATAAAAAGGGATAAGTGGCCTAGAAGATATGGTTGATAGCATACTTGGAAAGGCACGCACCGAGAGGTGAAGCATATGTGAACTAGAGTATATGCAACGATCTTTTTCTATGTGTTCCACTTTTATATGATTAGATCATATATTACATAGAACCCAACAGTGGTATCATAAGCCTACTGCATTTTACTCTTTTTTCATATGTTCTTGAATGTGATTCACCAATCATGCTAAGACAACCAATCAAGAATTGATTTCTTTCACTTTATCGCTAAAACAATCGTTTGAGCATTAGGGTTCGTTTTCTGGGTTTAAGACTTTGTTTTCTTTCGTCTCTTCCTGTATTAATCATTGTATGATGTTTTTCCATCATTTATGAGCATAATTTTATAAGAAATTAATGATATTTTACCCAAAAATAAGTGAAAAAGATCAAAACACATAAAATGCCAAAATCTGGAATTTTCTCGGTAAGACTTTCAGGTTCTGGTTTTTTTTTTTTCAGACCTGTTTCCTACCTTGCTTTTCTTTGGTTTGATTAATATGATTTTATTTATTGTTTTGGATCAGATTTTCTTACCTTTGACTTGATTTGGATGAGTTTTGAAACATTTTTTGCAAGCGTACCGCAAATGACCAGATTTGATTGTTACCTTCTTTGTTGTGTTTCTGGGTTTGGATACCTGATTTTTTGTGTTTGCTTCTCAGTTCAAGATATTAGGATTCATGTTTACATTTTAATTATTGGATTACCAACACCCATAAAAATTGAAGCCCAAACTAACCTCAAAACATGTTGCTGTGAATTTGCCCAGAAAAACCCGATTGAAATCAAAGGTGATTTCGGGTTCCTTGGAGCAAAGCCACGTACATTCTGGGCATGGAATACTTAAGGGTTTGTAGGTCAGGGTTTATGCGTTGGGACCCATGCGTTTTGGTCAAAATGGATGGGTTTTTGGGGCTAAACCGTGGGAAAGCGTGTAAGGGTCTAGAAGATGGTATAGGGTTTTGCGCTAGGGTTTATTTTTGCCTTGGGCACGACTCATGCATGGGGATGTCTTAGGATTTATTGGAAGCCTAAGGCCACGAGAATCATGTATGGGGTCGTGCATCATGGGCTGTTTGGGCCCTAGACCAAGCTATGGCAATCAAAACCGAATGAGATTCGGTTAGATGGGCCAAAAGCAAATTGGATTTGTTCAAAACTTAGCTTGGCCATTTGGATTATGGGCTTCGATGGCCCATAAACTCACACATGAGCCTCCCATTGGGCCATATGAGTCATTGGTCTTGGGCCCATAAGCCCATATGGGCCCAAACGGGACGTGGTACATCATGGGCTTTTGTGGTCTATATGTACGCACGGGCCCATATCAAACCTTGTAAGTCCAATTAGTTATTAATTAGATTAATTATTAATTAATTTGAAATTTTAATCCTATTTTAAAATAAATTTCATTTATTTTA
>ONZA01006093.1:19737-46047 GCA_900322205.1 Kewa caespitosa
AAAAAAAAAAAAAAAAAAAAAAAAAAAAAAAAAAAATTGTAGTGCCAGAACCGGCAGTAAGCAGGCATCTCAATTCAACATAGTACATACATCTCAATTCCAAGATGAAGAGGGCAGCAACTCAACCCTTAACATAAGCTTCCCACAAATAATAATCTTATATACAAATTTTTCGTCTTTTCTTTGTTTCTTTCTTGTCCACAACTCATATTTGGTTTCTTTAATAACTTTTCATGTAAATTGAACCTAATCACTCAAATCAATCAAATTTCTTAAATGGTTAGTTGTAGACTTGTAGCAATTCTGAAAGATAGATCCTTGGTTTTAGAGAGAGAAAGAGCTTAACTGGCTCATATGGTGGTGGAGAGGCTCGGCGGCGAGGGTACTCAGAGAGAAACTTGTCGCTGTCGGGGTGACCGAAGAGAAGCTCGCTGACGACGGGGGTGGCTGGAGTCTGGAGAGAGGCTTGTTGAGAATGGTGAGGGACGATCCGGCTGGGTGAATGGGGGAAAGGAGGCGGTTTGTCTAACAAAAAATAGGGTTTTAGGGTTTTTTTAATATTACATGTTCGGGTCCGGTCCGATCCGATTTTTTCCCGGGTTTAACCCAAACCGGACCGGAAACCGAATTTTCCAGATTTAGAACCGGAGATTGGACCGAATAGGTGCTCATTCTGGTCCGGTCTGGTTTCTCGGCCTTACCCGGATCATGTACAGCCCTAGTCAATACTATTGATGCTGATGGTCACACTTCGTCTCAGCCGGTCCCAGAAATTTGGATTCTAGGTTCATCTTATGAGTTTGTGCCATAACCCTTGGCCCAAGGACAAACTTAGATTAGTATAAGCCCAGGTGCCTCTGAGCCTGTGACTGAGTCAGCTAGATCACACATTATTATTATTATTAAACGTGATCCTAAAGGTAGTTTTCGCATAAATGACACTAGCCATGAGTCAAATGAGGCAGGTACGCAGTTTGGGAGGAGAAAGAAATCTGAAAATGCAAATGACTCTTAGGTGTTGAAAGGAGGAGCATTGGGTGGCCCTATAAATCCTTAAATAATCCCTGGCTTTGGTGGTCACATGGCAACCCGTCTTTGAAATAGCTTGGTATTTGAATAACTTGTTTTCTCCATAAATAATAATTATATGTATATAATTTTTTTACTTTTTGTTTTTGTGTAACAGGAAGATTGAGGGGTGTTAAGATTTTACACTCGAGAGAAAGCATTTAGTAACTTATGTTTTGGTCACCGAGTGAGCCCACCGTGAAGAGGTGGTTGGTTGGCTAGGAGCAATCTCATTCACTTGGAGGATTACATGCATCGGCATTCAAACTTGCCATTATTTTAAGTATTTGTCAAGAGGTGACAACCCGATACAAAATTCTTTCACATGCCTTTTGGTGAGATGACCACTTCCCATGATAATGTGTACTACATCTTGTAGCTCTCGGTCAATGGAGATTATGCTGGCAGAGTTGTCGATGGAGACATCATCATTGCTTATTTAGTTGAGTTGTTGGCTATCAAAGGTGGAGGTCTTCTTTTGAGCACTACGTGCAAGAGATGTAGGCCATCTAGTGCAACTCATCAGTCGCAAGCACAGGGTTACCTACTTTATTTTCTCTGGTTTACACTCTTTGTCGAGAGCGGAGATAATCTTAGGCCTAGTATGAATGTGTTATTGAAGGAAATGGATACAGTCGTACGATAACCATGGGGTAGGGATGCTTTAGCATATTAGTATAGATAACTTGGGATTGTTCACGAGCTGATGCAAGAGGTAAATGTGGATGTTTAACGCTCTTGCAATCATGGATATATGAGCACTTTTTCTTACTTCGTTTCTCTTGAGCATGCAAAAAATTGGATGAATATGATCCTTGTGCTATGATGTGGGACACCTGAGTAGTATCAATGGATGTAGATCGTCTGAGTCACTATCGTGCAACATGTGATGCCTTCATCCCCAATTAGGTTGTGTGGTTACCATATGGATGTAACCCATCGAGGGTGGTTCCTTGGACGATGTTTAGCGAGTTTTTGAGGTTTATGGACATCGTCGAGCACTACATGTATGGGCTTATAGTTCATTAATTTGGTTATGTGCAGGGAATTCCATGACCTGTTCCACACCCTTTGAAGGTTCATAGACCATCCTTGGCTCGCTATTATGATGTTCAGTTTCAAGATGGAATCACAGAGTACCTTTGGAATTATTGGAGATCCCATGGCCTCAATGTGGAGCATGATTATTGCTTGCAAAATGGACACATGTTGTGAGTGCTACTTACTTCAAATGGTACAGTGTTGTGTATCATCCATACATCATTGATCCTTTGAGGCATCTGGAGTCCATCCTAAAGTCTTATAAATATTCAGTTACATCGAGCG
This sequence comes from Kewa caespitosa, assembly GCA_900322205.1. Classification (NCBI taxonomy): domain Eukaryota; kingdom Viridiplantae; phylum Streptophyta; class Magnoliopsida; order Caryophyllales; family Kewaceae; genus Kewa; species Kewa caespitosa. The sequence continues at coordinate 22,132 of ONZA01006093.1, forward strand.
AGGATAGAGTTGGCAGGCACAATCATTGACAAACTTGGACATTTATACGGGGTTGTTCCAGAGGAAGACAAGATCTTGACACCAGCTCTAGAGTCATTCTTCTTCTAGTTTGATGACTTGGAGCGATTCGTTTTGGAGTGGATTTAAGCTCCTAGTTGCTTGCTTCAGTCCATTTATAGACTTCTTAAGCTTGCATACCTTACCAGCATGCGCTGCATCGATAAACCTTCTGGTTGTGTCATGTATACATCCTTCTCTAAGAAGCCATTCAAGAATGCGGTTTTGACATCCATTTTCCATATTTCATAGTCATAAAATGTGGCAATATTTAGGAGATTCCGAATGGATTTGAGCATTACAACTCGTGAAATGATCTCATCATAGTCAATCCCTTGGATTTGCCTATAATCCATAGCAACCGGTCTAGCTTTGAAACCAAGAATGTTTTCATCTTTGTCCATTTGTTCTTATAGATCCATTGGCACCCAATGGGTGTCGCCCCATCTAGCAAATCAACCAAGTCCCATACTTGATTTCAGACATAGAATCCATCTCAGATTTCATGGCCTATAACCAATTACAGGAGTATAAACTCGCCATCGCTTCATTGTAGTAGTCAGATCTTCACTTTCCACCAGGAAGATGTAACGACACTCTGTGATAAATAATGAAACGTATCTATCTGGAATAGTCCTAACTATTTTAGACCTTCTGAGAATAGGCACCTAAGGAGGTTCTAAACTTTCCAGGGCAACATTTCATGGTTCCGAGCCTTCTTGAATCTCTTCATCCTTCCTCGAAGACATGTTCTTGGCAAGAATGGAGGGATCCAAATTATTTTGTTGCTTATGTTCTCCCTCTTGAATTTCTTCAAGATGGATTTTACTCCCACTTATCTCTTTAGAAAGGAATTCCTTCTCCAAAAAGACACCATCCCGAGCAACAAAAACTTTGTTCTCTGTACGGTTGTAAAAGTAAAAATCCTTCATCTCCTTGGGGTAACCCATAAAGAAACATTTGTCTGACTTGGTCTTGATCTTGTGTGTGATTAACCTCTTCACATACGCCTCACAGCCCCAAATTTTGATAAAAGATAGGCTGGAACCCTTCCCATCCACATCTCATGTGGTGTCTTTCATATAGATTTTGACGGAGTCCTGTTTAATGTAAAGGCTGCCTTATGGAGTGCATATCCCAAAAAAAAAAAAATTAGAAGATCGGCTTGACCCATCATTGATCAAACCTTATCTAATAACATTCGATTTCTCCTTTCAGGCACACCATTCCATTGTGGTGTTCCTGGAGGAGTCAATTATGAAGGATTTCACAATCTTTTAGATAGTCATCAAACTCTAGGCTCATATATTCGCATCCTCGATCCAATCGAATAGCTTTAATCCTCTTGCCCAATTGATTTCAACTTTATTTTGGAATTCTCTAGATATTTCAAAGGATTCCGATTTATGTTTAATTAAATGGACATAGCCATATCTACTTAAATCATCAATAAAAGTTATGAAGTAACCAAACCCTCCCCTCTCGTTCGTACTCATTGGACCACACACATCAGCATGGATTAAGCCCAACAGTGCACGGGCTCTTTCTTCATTCCGAATAAAAGGTGATTTTTCCAAGTAAACATGCCCTGCATGTATCATATGACTCTAAGTCAAATGATTTCAGAACGCCTTTTGAAAGAAGCTTCTTAATGCGCTTGATATTGATATGACCCAATCGACAATGCCAAAGGTAAGTTGAGATGGAATCATTAGCTCTTGCCCTTTTTTTATTGATGGCTAACATATATTTTCAAAATCTACTACATAAATCCCATTTCTCAAACGTGCATTGCAGTAGAAAACATTATTTTTCAAAGTAGTGCATAAACCATGTTTAATGCACAAATCAAAACCTTATTAGTCTAACCAAGAAGTAGAAATATATTTTTGGAAACATTGGGAACAAAATAACAATTGTTCAATTCCTGAAAAGCCCCAAATGCAAATTCAAAACATATGTTTCTACGGTCAGCGTTGCGATCCTAGCTCTATTGCCAATGCGTAGGTCGATCTCCAATTTAGCAACATGTCTAGGTTTTTTTTATGTCTTTCACACTTGAACAAATGTGAGCATCATAGCTGGTATCCAATACCAAGTCATTAGTAAACGTAGCTAAATTGATCTCAATAACTAAGATACGTAAAGTGTCAACAACCATGCCTTTTTTCAAATCTTCCTTGATCTTTCTCCCAACATCTAGCGCTTCCTTCACAGATGCGTCCTTCATATTAGACTCAGTACTCTTATGCATCTTTAAACGATCTTGTTCATGGAGCATCGTTTTGAGGACTTGGTTTATGTTGTATGCATCATTACTCTCGAAATGCTTTCATATATAAGAGTTCATTGAGCCAACATAATGCATGTGACTTCTTCCAAATGTTTGGAATGTTTTTAATGCACATTTCTCACTAAAGAGTTGTCACCATTCAATGGGAGGATGGGAACCCTAGAATACATCCCATGCATGAGCCGCCCCCTCAAGAGCACAAATCCTTGAAACCCCTAAAATCCAGCCCTTGTCCCATTAACCCGACCCCACGGCCTCACCTCAAAACCCTAGGTTCTAGGCACGACCCATGGACCCCAAACCCAAAAAAACCTTACCCCACAAACCCAAAAATATGTCACATGCCCAGCATGTACGTGCCATAGCTCAAAGAACCCGAAATCACCCTTGATTTCGATCGGGATCCATGAAAAACAGATTTGTAGCCATAGACTTATAGGTTTGTTTAGGCTGCAAGATTATAAGGTTTTCATGATCTAATCAATATACCCTGAACATGAACCATAATATCTTGAAGTAATCTAAAAAAAAAGCAGACATCCAATACCGGAAAACTCATCAAAGACGTAACAATCAGAATCTGATCAACTATCGCTTCAAGAACTCAATCAACTCAAGAGAAAGGTAAGTAAAACCAAATCATTAACCTTCTAAAATTACTTCCAGATTCATCCAATGATTAAAAACGTGATAGGTGTTTTAGAATTAAGCCAAGAAAGAAGCAAAAAACTGAAACCTAAACTTAAGATTAAGATAGTTTTCAGCATTTTTGGCTTGTTTTACTGATTTTCGGGTAAAATATTATCACTTTCTTTTCAAATTATGCCCAAAGCTGATAACTTCATCTAATGATCAACATGGGCCTCTTAACAATTAAAAAAACAGCATCTAATGATGAACAAAGCAAAATACAGAAGAAAACCAAGTTTTAAACCCAGAAAATGAACCATAATGCTTTAACGATTGTTTTAGCGACAAAAGTCAAGAAAGCGATTCTTGATCCAATTTTTCATGGCATGCTCATATGACTCATAATGAAGAACATAAGAATCAAGAGTAATATGCATTAGGCTCATGATACTAATGACACCAAAATAGTATCGTCCCTATGACCCGATGACGATAACTAGCTTAGGAATCTTTCTTGAACAATTACCACGCGAACCAATGAAAAACCGAAGTCAAATGATGTCTAAGGGAAAAATGGTCATTTCACATCACCCTAAAGGCTTCTAGATCCTTCCTTCAACTTGCGCGCCAAGGAAAGCCACGGCTTAACGCGCGAGAAAGCTTAAACGATAGCGAATTTGCCTATATTTGCTACATTCACATCGATTACAGGAAAAATCGCTAGACACCCAGCGAATATGCCTATATTCGTTGGGCTGTGGGGCGAAAATCCCTCATATTCGTTGTCTATTGAGTTCTTCTTACCGTTTCTTCCAGGAATTTGTTTCATTTTCCAGCGAATATGCCCATATACGTTCTAAGCTTAGCAAATACATTCATATTTCGCCGTGTGGCCCAGCGAATATCACCATATTCACTAGCCACTGGTGCATTAAATTTGAACTCAGCAAATGGAGAAGCCTCTCCAATATAAACCACACGCTGAATGCAACCAGAGGGGACAGAATACACAGCCAAAAACTATACTCTCCTACACACTTTAAGCATTCTCCCAGATATTTTCACATCACAAAACCACAAAATCAGTCATTGCAATGAGTAAAACACATCCATAAAATCACAAAATTTCACGTGCTAAAAAGCTCCAAGAAAATCCCGACCTAAGGTAGGCTTCCGAGGATCCCAAACTCCAATGATCGTCTTGTGACTCCTTTCTTTCGGCCTTTTACTTATTTATTTCTTTTTCTTTCTTTTCATTTTTGACATTTTCCTTATTATTTTTTTCGCATTTTTCTTTATTTTTTTTATTTTTTATTTTTATTTTTTTAAATCAACAAAACCTAAAAAGAATAATTGCAATATTATATTTTCATTTTATTTATTTATTCTTTTATTCGACCTTAGTTGCCATTCGGTAACACCCTTCCCACGAACATAATTCTTGCATATTTTGATTATGGATTAATATGGATGCATGTTTAAAAAAGTGATAACCTAAATAAAGATGAATGACAAATGACTTAGATCAACATTTAGGTTAAAAGTTCTTGAATGGAACCAAATCAATTTACGTAGACTTCCTAATTCACAAGTAGTGGTCGTTGTAAAAACGGACGAATTGGATGCATTCCACATCCGATTCGTACCATCGCCCCCGAACTTAGGCTTTGGTCATAAGATCGAGGAGTCAAAAGATGGTTTTTTTTTGTTTTCCTAAAAACAAAGTGCGACTCCAAAACACCCCATTTGTACCATTTAGCACATAACACACAAGATGACATTTAACCCCCAAAACACGCACCAAATCTGTGGGGGGACGCGCGCCTTATTTCAACTTCCGCCATCTCATTTCCAGCGGGAGGGATGTGGCCCCTACAGATACCACGGTAGGATTTTATGTAAAACATGAGTGACTATATCTGAAATTATATTTTCCCAAGACTTTTGCATCTTGATTGAAGGACATACTCCTTCATAAGCTTATGTAATACTTGTAGTCCTCACCTAAATGCGCAATGACTAATGTACCATTGGAACAAAGAACTCCAGGAAAATCTCTGAGAGGTAACATTTTGTTGCATGGCTAATAAGGATAACGACTCTTATAAACTGTGAAGAAGGAAACCACGTAATTGTACACTGTGGCAACGACTCATAAATCCACAAACTTCTACCCAATGAATCTCGTCACACCCACCCGCTCTATGATATATGCACTACAAAGCATCAATCTCAAGCCCGACACAAATATGATAATACACTTGATTTGCGCCAATCTCATTGTATACAGCGACTCTAGCTTGCTTTCTGTTTTCTTCGTCATTATGAAAGACATCAACCCATAATTCACAGTTTCCATAGGTCTTAACATTCATCCATCCATCAATACAATCCAATAAATTGTCCCTTTCTCATCGTGGTCACCAACGGTGCACCGAGACCTACACAAAGAAAATCATTACTTGTAATTGTAATAATTAAAGGGACATAAACAAAGTTAATGTAAACGTATATTAATTTAACAAAAAAGGTTACCTAAAGTACGACGAGATGATCCAAAAGTAGTATTCATCTAGGACAACCATCCTTGACCATGCCTCGATCCCAATGAACTTCAACCGCTTGTAGATTTCCTCTGAAGTTTTTCTCTAACATGCTCAAACCCGCATAAATCTCGAGTCGTGGAGTTATTCCTGAGACGACCTTTTGGGCGCTGTACTACTGATGGAGCAAGAAGAGTGGTATCCTCGGGATGTAATGCACTACATAAGTTGCTAGAAATACGTCGTATCGTGTATTCATCTTGAACCCGCAACTCACCCCAAAGACTCTCAAATTTTCCATGTCTTGTGTAGGACGATCATCTGCAGAATGATGCTGAGAGGAACACCTATGGTAAGTGTCATCCAGAATGCATCAACCTCGTCAAGGTATAGAAGTCGGTTGCCCCGCAAAGTTGCATGCATCACACAGGAACAATGAAGTTCAGCAGTTATTTGGATCACATGGTTGCATCTCTCTTTTATCATGTCGCCAACGCCATATCCTCTATTCGGCTCATCCATCAACAACAAGAGACAATGGTGAGACACAACACCATTCAAAGCTGAAAATGGAAAACAATTATAACCCACAAGATGGCGACCCCTACAAGGCTCAAATGCCCTCTTGAGCTCGACCAATTGCGACTCAACCTTGAAATGGATCGGTCTCCATATAGTATCTGAGGCCCCAGTAGAGTATCCCAACCACTTCTTCGAAACTGAATGCGCACTTTCACCCCTGTTGTTTGTAAGATTATCCAATTGAAAGACTCTTTCGGTCCAAGACTTGAGAAACATCTGTTTATGCTTATTTAGCCACGTCTCCTCCACATACAAAATAATATATTGATGTCAACCCCAAGTCACCTCTAGTTCATTCAAAGCCACTGCATAAGCATCCTTAATGGCATAGTCGATAAGTGTCCTCCACTTACCATTAACAAACTGCATTGCTTAGTGTGACTTATTTTTTAACTTCTTAGTAACTTGGCATTCCACGTCCCTATTTATGTGTCATCTGCATAGGAGATGTGAAACATTAGGGAATAAATCATCTAGAGGTTTCATTTCATGCATCTCTCCATCGATTATCAAGACAGTCAGTTTGACATCATCGATGAGGGTCTTCAAGCATTCAAGGGTCTAACGATAGATGAAATCGCTCTCATCTTCAAGGAGAACCACAATGGTAGTGAAGTTTTTGTTAACAGGTGTGACAACAATCATCTCAAACAAAGGCATATTTTACATGTTAGTCTCGTATGTCGTATCCATACAAAGTACGTATGGCATCGTACGCAGCAACTTCAATGATTCTGAATGTGTCATAAACACATACCCATTTTCGCCTTCATTCTTCATACTCTCATTAGTTCAGCAAATGTAGTTCTTCACTTTTTCCAAATACGTGAATTGTTGAACCACATTTCGGTCGTCAAATGCCTCACGCCGCCACTTCTGCTTGAAATTATAAATGTGTTTTTTAGTTGCATGACACTGCGGTTCACTACCCAAAACACACTTTGGAATTTCATGAGGTTTCATGTGGTTAGCCGATAATTCTTTCACCATCTAATGCCATTTTGCTAACAAGTAGCTCATTTGTAGATGTAATTCTTTATACGCAACAAGCTTGTGGTTGTGGAACCCGTGTATCATGTGGACTAGAAACTGTCCCTGTAGAGATTCTCAAATCTTCATTTCAAAGTTGCATTGACACTTCATTTTTGTCGTATTCTTTTTCGAAGCTTGTTCAGGATCCACTATCCCTTTAAACTTTGCACCTCGAACACAAGTGACCTGAAGACGAATTTTGCCATTGGTTGTCTGCTTGTAGGATGACTTTTTCAAATAAAAATGATTACAAATCACAATATTCTAAGCCCATTCAAATGCTTGATCAAAGCTATCAAAAATGATATTTGTGTTGAATAAATCACTATAATCGATGTCGTCTCCACCAAAATCCTTTAAGTCAATGATTGAATAAGCTCTTGCATTGATGAACAATATCAAAATTAATTATTTTGAAACTATAATACGAAAACGAAAAAATGACAATGACATGTTTTGACGTGACTTAGGGGTAATCGTGACGTAGGTTGCAACATGCAACCAATGTGTGGCGGCGTAGGACGTGACGCGCTGGTTGCACGTTGTGGCCTACATTGCGATACGTTGGCTAGATGTTGCAACGTTGACCACGAGGCGGCCAGCCCAAAAAAAATGAAAAGATTAGAAATTCGAACAATTTACATATCACATTCATATAAAAAGGAAAAAAAAACAAATAACTTGCAGTGTTGGTGTTGTTTGGATCAGTGGAATTAATATTGTATGATTATATTGAATTTTCATTGTAATCCATACTAATCTTGATTATTATTATTTTTTTTTATAAGTGGAAGATAAAATTAGGGACAATGTAGAGAGAGAAGAGAGAAAAGGAGGGGGGAGAAAAGAGAATATGCGTAAGGGAGGGCAAACTTGGAATGAGACACCCAAACATGGGCGAAATTATAGGTGGCAATCGGGTGGGTCGGGTCAGGGTCAGGTCAGGTCAGTTCAAGTTCTGAAATAACGAGTTTGGGTCAATCCGGGTTGGCATGTTATCGGGATGGGTTGTGTCTGCACATGCTTTGGGTCATGGGTTGCGTCGGGTGTATTCGGGTTTCGGGTAGATCGGGTTTTGAGTCATTTGAAATTAAGCGACTTGGGTTGGGTTCATTTGCATATTTGGTCAATTAAGCGACTTTATTACTTTTAATTTTGCATGATTTTTACTTTATTTTACATAAAATTAAATCTTTGAACTTTGGGATCGTCATGTTATGATTTTTTTCTTCAAAATAAGAATTTTATTATTTCAAAAAATATTAATTTTAGTCTCGGGTTGTAATCCGGTCGGGTTTGCCACGGGTCCGGTCATCTCAGGTTCGGGTATTAACGGGTTCGGGTCATAATGGGTTGGGTCGGGTTGGGTAGGGTGTGGGGTGTGGCTCTTTACTATATTTTCGAGTGTCAAGCGGGTCACAGGTCAGGCAAGTCGGGTCAGTTTTCTCCGGTCGGGTCGGGTCTTGCCAGGTGTAGGCGAAATGTTGTAAAACTGGGCGAATATTTATCTATGGGAAGTGTAATCCATTTTCAACTTATGATCACAATTCTCAAAGTTCATTGTTTTGATAAATTATTTTGACTTTTTATTCAATATGAGAGGAATGAATGGATCACAATTCTCGCGAAGTCATGTTTAATAGATATCACAAAATTAGACCCATGTAATATATTAAAGTTGAACTATTATTTTTGAAATAATAGAAAACTCAAATGCAACAACAACAAATTTAAAATATCAAAAAGGAAAAAAAAATCAAAATAAAGTGTTAGGCCACTCCGAATTATGTTTAAGACAGTTTAGATCAAATTCAAGCTTTGTGTGATTTTTGGTCACTTGTGGTGCACTCATAATTGGTTTGTGTCAAATTCGGTTTTGATCATAGTGGATACGACTCATAATTAGGTCAAACTATCTTCGGTTCATTTTTATTTTTTATTCTATTCATTTCAGGTTTCGAATCAAATAATAAGCTTCGCGTAAAAATTGATTTCATCCTTTAATTCCAGATAAAATTGACTGAACCTCAATATTCTTAACCTTACTCCTAACAAACCAAAACATGGATACTACTACATGCAAATCAACATCAAATCATGGTTCATATATATCCAAATAATCAGATTTAGATCAACTTTGCTAAGTCATCCCTATCACAAAAATCTATACAACATGAATTTTCAAGAGAACATGATATCTTAATGGGTAAATTAGTTAAATGGTTACTTATCTCTACTTCGCTTCTTCACCTCTTTGTGCCATAAAATTATCGAAAATTTCATGAGGTACCCTCAAAGTTTCACGTTGTGCACAAGAAATACACGTTTTTCAGCTTTTGCACAGGATTCCCACAAACTTTTTGTTTTAGGTACAGCGTATACAAATCCTCTGATGCATAGCTGTTAAGTTTTTTTACGAAATGACTATTTTACCCCTGATTATAACGGTCAAAAAAATTGAGTTTGAAATTTTTTTATTGTAAATTCAAAATAGGACGATCTCGAGTGATATTTTTGGTGCACAGAATATCCAACATATTTTGAAACTTTCAGGGCACCATGTGCACAACATGAAAGTTTGAGATTATATTGTGCATTGATCTTCTGTTACCTCAACGGGTCTTAGTAAGAAACTAGCTGCTTATAGCCGTTGAATTCTAGTTTATAAAAAGCAGTTGTGCTGACCCTCCACCCCCCCTGAAATCACCTCATCTAGAGTTCCAACATCCTTCAAAAAGTGGTACATATTAGTTTGCTTCCTACATTTCCTTTTGCATTCATAATTTTGACATATCTTGCTCTATTTTGTAGGTTGAGCCACGAATTCTTATGGTAGCTCAAGTGCATTGCAAGGAGCTTGAGTGGCGAACAAGCATTGTACCGGCTGTGGACCTCCCAAGAGATGTGAAATAAAATCATCGGAATCAGAAGGAAACCCAAGTACGTTGTATTACAAGTAAAACACTTGTCAATTCTTCCAATGGTGTAGGACCCTAAATATCGTAGATGAAGACAACCATAGACAGGTAAGTCAACATACTCAAATAGGTAGCCGAGTTCATATGGAACGGGTTCCACAAAGCATTAACGATGGGAAGAAATCTATAGATGTAGTTGAACAAAGCATTAATGATATGAGACTCGTTATTGTTGATTTGAAGAAAGCAATTGAGGAGCTTGCAAATTATGTGTACATTGCAGTGAAAGTAGCTATTGTAATATACCTTATTCTAATGGTACTTGTCAAGAATTAAAAGAGATCCGAGTGATTGACAATGAAATGTGCTAACATTTTTCATTGATTTTCGAAAAATAAAGTGCCACAATATTATGTTACAACAATTGTCAAGCCCAAAAAATGGCATTTACACTGTTAAATGATTCCATGCACTTGCATCAATGTATCCACCAAAATGAAATACATCCCTGTAGCCCCCAAAATGAAATACATCCCTGTACTTCCAAAAAAACTTGCAAAGTTTGACAACTACAAATTCACATCAACATTACAAATTCTTCACAAAACGAAAAACAGGAAGTCATTTTTTCACTTGGTTCCTCTCGGCTTCTTCTTCTTCATAGGGCCTTCTGTTGAACTTGCAACGGGAGCAGTTGTGGCCCTCTTCCTTTTAGCTTTTGCAGAGGTTGAGGTTGCCCCAGCAGTAGCAGAACCAAAAGATGTAGCTGCTGCAGCCTTCTTCTCCTTCGCAGTTGGGCCCCCTTTGCATGACCTAGCAGTATGACCAAAGATCTTGCAAATGGAGCATCTTGTGGTGGTTGCTCTCTTTCCCTTCTGACTTGCTCATCTCTTGGCCTCTTCCTATTTCTATCTAGTCTTCCAAGGCTTCTTTTGAGGATAGGGGGTTGAACTGTGGGAAAATCAAATTTTGGCCACTGGTTATGACTAGGCATTGGGTGCATGTGCTCCTCATATGTCAGTTTGTAGTAGTGCCATGTGTATAAATTGTGCACATGCTTCCTAGGGTCTAGCCTAGATTCAGCCATGCACCTGTATGCATGTTTACAAGGTATCCAATGATCTGCCATTCCCCACACTCACATTTCCTCTTGGTAAGGTCTACAGGAAACTTGTAGTCACCATCACCCACCTCATATTCTTCACACACAAGCAAAAGCCACCCTACACATCCTTGAATCCCTACTGGAAACTTCCAGCCTCTCCTTTGCATAAGAAGTGAGTTCAGAAGGCTCTATTTGAAGGGCAACGTTGGGCCTTTCCCCCATTTTCAGTATATTGTTTTCTCTGATACCTATTAAGGCAACAAAAGGCAACATTAGCATAAGTAAAACATTAATTAAACAACCTAGTGGAAGTTTGTTTTTGATTTACCTTCTAATAGGTTTAAAACTGGAAGATGCCTCAAATTCCCCATAGTTGCATTGAAAAATTCCACAAAATTGGAAGTGTTATGGTCACTGAAAATTTCATCAGTAAATTTATGCCTTGACCGTAGCCCAACCACATCTGCAAGAGTTACAATTGATGCTATGTCCAACTCACCCATTTTTATAAGAGCCCTTGAGTATTGGGCTCCACCTCGCAGGACGAAGTTCGCACGCATTTGTACAAACATAGGGATGACCTAAAGGCCGACATTAATAACTTAGAGAACGAGGCCAAGTTAGACCCCTTAGTGTGTACACCACTTTGAGCTATCGACCCCCAGGGTCGGGTGCTTTATGACTCGATGTCTAGGTCGCATACGTCAGGCCCTTCTTATTCAAGAAGGGTGACTACAACACCCTGCCAAACGGATGGGGATAGGAAAAAACCCTGCACTCTGTAACTTGAGAGGTGGTTCCCCCACCTCGTAAAACTGACGGGGTTACTCCTCCATTCTCGGCGGCTTCGACTCCAACTCGGCGAACAATGAGGAAGAAGATGGTTGCTCGTTTCAAACAAACAATCCAACGACCAATGAGTCATGAAGAGCCCACACCATTACATGCCAAGAACAATGGCATTAGGAGTGAGGCACCAATTAGCACCCCTGACCCCATATTCATATCATCGTCTCCTGGTAAGTGCTTGTTCTGCTTTTTATTGTTTTTCAAATTTGGTCCCCAGCAATGGCATCCCTAGTGGATGAGGTCAGATCATCCAAGCTCGAGTTGGGTACGGAGTCAAATTTAGTCCATTCTATGTGCGACTTCAACAAGGAGTTCTAATCCAGGGTAGGCCAAGACGAGGCCGTCCCGTTAGGTGCACGAGCCGAGGTAAGTGGGGTGACATGGCCCAGAATGTGGAGGATGTATACAACGAGCTCATCAGTGATGATGACGTCATGACCTTGGCGGTTAGGTTGCACCAAATGAGAGTGTGGCTAGTGCTTCAGGAGTCAGACTTGCGGATGCTTCCACCTTGGGTCATGATGGTGACGACGCGGGGGAAGAGGTGGAGGACAAGTTCGAGGCGAGCAAACTTCGGTCTTGCGTTATGCTTGACGCACAAAGTCGCCAAGAATTCTTGGAGTATTTTGGGCGGTCCGGGGAGTACGAAATTGTTCCTGCAGGTGAGGAGGATTCCATCACTAGTGCGCCAGAGGGGTGTATATCTGTGTATCTGAAAATGGACGATATGGGCTTCAGGGTGCCTCATCCTGGATTCATGGTGTCACTATTGAGGGAGATAGATCTCACTCTGGCATAGCTGACCCCGAACATTTGGGCCATGATTACGCACTTCTTGTGCATATGTAAGGTATACAGAGTGACTCCTACCCTGGCGCTCTGGTTTGAGGAATCGGAGAGTGTCAACAAGGGGCCTGACACCAATGGCTTCTACTACATTATAGCGCGACCTCGCAACATGGTGGGCCTCCTCAAGATCAGCTCAATAGGGCAATGGAAAGATGAATTTCGCTATCTCTGTAAGCTCAATGGGGAGTAGGGCCTCACGAAGTGGAATTTTAAAGATGCGGAGAAGCGACGCTACCAGAGGAAATCCCGGCTCTACTTGTCAGAGGTTGATAAGGACGCATTGTCCTTCTTCACCTATTTGGGGAGGTATCCATCCTCGAAGTCAAAGAAACAGGTGAAGTTCTCCAACTTCTAGTGTCCCACCACCGACTGGTTTCAACGTAAGGACTTCATGGCCACAATGGGATTGATCCATGATGAGGACCCGGTAGTTTACTTTGAAACTCTTTCATCAACTGTTTTCACTTCGTACTTCTTGTCATGCGACCTGGCGTTTTTTCTTTTCTAGAGAAAGTCAAGGCCGACCTCAAGGCCAAGGGAGTGAAGGGAAAAGACCAACCTCGAAGAGTTCAACGCGGTCCGATTCCGCAAGTGAATACATCGCGATCTAAAGCTCAAGGTCCGTCTCATTCAAATTGAGGGCTTGGTAAGTACTATTCTTGCGATGTCGTTTCATTACATTTTGATTGTGACCTTGCTAACTTTTCCTTGGCTCTTTTCGGGATGCCCCATTTGTTCCCTTGAGGCGGCCAAAGTCATCTTTGAAGAAGAAGTCTAAAAGGATGTCAAGCTCGACTGCTTCAGCCACCACGAAGGCGAGCGGTCCCACTCCAACTCCAACACCGAAGAAAGTTGGGGCGGGTTCCCAAGATCCCGAGGTGGCACAAGATGTCCTTGGGGCGGACTGGGATGCCATGGCCCATGGCGATGATCTCATCAATGTGGATTTCCGAGGCCATCCCATCAAAAGATAAAGCGGGGATGACTCTGCTCCTGAGCCTAAAAATAGAAGGGAAGGCAAACAGCCAGTGGCCACGCCAGCTACTCCAACCTCGGGCTCACAGGCAGCTGCTTCGCTCTCCCTTGGGGGAGCAGCTACTCCAACCTGGCCCAGCTTCTTCCATCAACCAAGCGGAGATAGTTCTGAAATGGAGTGGTCTTGCATGCGCAAGACCGTGGTGTCGGAGGACATCAACGTCTTGAAGTCTGACTCCACCTTTGCCCATCGGGAACTCATCCAGACGGCCCATCAGGTAACTTTCCTTGGATTTCCTTTTTCCTACTAAAATTGAACATATGTGACCTTGGTAACTTTTATCACTTCGAGCAAAACTATATTCTGGACTGTCACTTCAATGGGGCCGTGGATGGGACCGTGGCGCGAGCTACCGCTGAGGCGGAGGAGGAGGTCGAGGAAGACCGTGGCGGAGGCATGGCTTCCATAGATGCTAAGCTAAAGGCATCCCAGGAGAAGCTTTATCTCAGGGAGAGTGACCTCGTGGCTTCCCAGGAGAAGGTGGGCAAGCAGTTCAGGGATCTGGAGGCTCGTTTTGAGAAACTCCAAAGGAAAACCACCAATGTGGATGCCTAGTGGAAGAGCGCCATTGCTGAGGTCTTCGAGACCGACCTGGGCGCCCGGGCCGCCAACCTGCGAATCATCTTGGCTCGCACCAAACCTTCCATGCAAGAAGATCTAAGGGTCAAGTATGCTGATCTACTGGCATACAATGTCTGGAAGGAATTTTGGCGAGGCACTGTCGGAGGAGGCCGAAGATGAGGTCAGTGATGGGAAGGATCATGATGTTGTCCAGGGTTAAGGGAAACCTTTCTGAGCCTACGAGCTCATACTTTTTAGGGTCGTTGCTTTCGATGTCATGACCCTTGTAATTTTTGGAAAAACATATACATTCGCCTTTGTGGCTTTGTTTTGTACTTAATACTTATTGCATACTATCTATCATTTTGGTTTTTGACCTCGTATATACAGTACTTCCCCCCAACTACGAACAAGTATGATGCTAATATAAGTAGAAAAATGTGATGTTGCCCCCACTTAGTTTAGTGTTCTCCAGAATGAGAAATTCTATGAAGTGAAATAATCAAATAATTCTAGCAAAGCCATGTGCCCCCAATTATTTGATTTTATCCAGGATGGCAAAAAGAATTCATTTAGTCAGAAATAAGTAAGTTGCGAGATGCCCCAACTTATTTGTGACATTCCCCAGAATGGGAATTGTGTTAAGTGCGAAGTGATTAAAGAAGTTAGAAAGCCATGTGCTTCCACTTATTTAATCATGCTCCGAGGTGGGGTCTGGGTGGGTTAAAATATTAACCTTAAGTATACTGCGATGACAGTAATGGAACTTTTATTCATGGTTGTTTGGGGGTGCCGACCCCATTTCTAATTCCATGATGAACTAGACAAAACTGAGTTGTTTGGGGGTGCTCACCCCATTCTTAAGTTCTATTACACGGCTGTTTGGGGGTGCCGACCACATTTCACTCCATGATGAGTGAATAACAAAAATGAAGAGGCTTCTTGGGGGTGTCCACCCCTTATGCGACCCCATAACATGTGCGCGTTTCAAGAAAAAGTCTAAATATAGAATTTTCTCAGATTGTTGATATTCCAAGGCCGTTCTAGCTTCCTTCCAGCCATATCTTCGAGATGGTATGTGCCAGGTCGCACTACCTCAATTATCTTGTATGGTCCTTCCCAATTTGTGGAGAGTTTTCCATCTTCGTTCTGTTTTCCCGTGGACTCAGTCTTTCATCTTACGAGGTTGCCAATCCTAAAGCTTTTCAACTTGACCCTAAGGTTATAGGCCCTTGTCATGCGCTGCTTGTAGATTTTCATTCGAAGTAACGTGTCACCTTGCACCTCAGCGAGTAGGTTGAGGTTATGTCTCAGCTTCTGTTCATTTTCGGCCTCCCTGAATCCTTTCACGTGGGGGCTTTCCAGGGTAAGCTCGATGGGTAGTACCGCCTCTCTACTGTACACAAGCATAAAAGGACTTTCCTCGATAACGGCTTTCACAGTGGTTCTTGTGGCCCACAGTACTTCGAACAACTTGTCAGCCCACAGCCCTTTGGCCTTGTCCAGCTTCTTCTTCAGCCCGTTGACGATGATTTCATTACTCGACTTGACCTGACCATTACACTGGGGTCGTGCAACGGCGGTGAATCGACACTACACTCCGAGCTGAGAGAGTCAGTCAGTGAGCCTGGGAGTATCGAACTGATGGCGGTTGTCGAATATTATGCTTCTAGGGATGCCGAAGCGAGACAAGATGTTTTCTTGGATGAACTTCATCACGTCGACCACAGTGATTGTTCTTACAGCCTTGACCTCAATCCATTTTGTGAAGTAGTCCACAACGATGATGCAGAACTTGATCTGGCCTGGGGCAATCAAGAACGGACCCAGGATATCCATGCCCCCCCGGCTAAAGGGTAGTGGCTCCAAAATGGGTGAGAGCTCGGTGACCAGGTGTCTCGAGACCAGGGAGTGATGTTGGCATTTGTCGCAGGTGAGTACTAGTTCGGCTGCATCTCCTTGTATGGTTGGCCAATAAAACCCAAGTCTGAGTACTTTGGCAGCTAACGTATGGCCCTCCTAGCGAGTCCCACATATTCCATTGTGTAGGTCTTGCAAAATTTCCTTTCCCTGAGTCCGCGAGACGCATTTTAACAACGGACTGAAATAGCTTTTCTTATACAAGACCCATCCCTATACACGAACCACTTACTTTTCGTTTTCAGCTTTTTTGCTTCTTTCAGGCCATCTGGCAACTAATCATCATGGAACCAAGCAACAATCGAAGCCATCCAAGTGTCACTTTGATCCTGAATATTCACGTCTCTTTCAGGCTCATTATCTAGGCTTCGGTTCTCCAGTTCTTCCCAGAATATGTTTCATGGAAAACCTGAGATTGATGAACTGGCGAGGCGGGTCAGGGCATCGGAGTGTTAATTTTCTAACCTGGGAATGTGGATCAGTTCCACTTGTCCAAACTTTAAAAGTCCAGCCTTGACTTTCAGCAGATAGGCCTTCATGTTGCCTTCTCTCGCCCCGTAATCCCCTGACACTTGGGAAACCACGTGCTATGAGTCCATCTTGACCTTAAGATTTCTTGCTCCTGCGGCCTTAGCCATGTTCAGTCCGGCCAACAGGGTTTCATATTCCACCTCGTTCTCCAAAGTTGTGAACCTGAATCTCATAGCATATTCAAATACGTCCCTTTAGATGAGGTGATGACGATGCCGGCCCCACTGCCAATTTTGCATGAAGAGCCGTCAATACTGATCTCCCAGCTTTCGGTCCAGTATGCCGGTTGCTCTGCTGTTAGGGTGAGTTCAGCTATGAAGTTAGCTAGATCCTGACTTTTTTTATGGCTCTTTCTAGTTCGTAGGTGATGTCATAATCATTGAGCTCGTAAGCCCACACTTGCGGCCTCCCGGAGGAATAAAACTTGCCAAGAATTTTCTTCAATGGCTGGTTGGTTAAAAACGGTGATGGAGTTGGAGCTGAAGTACGGTCTTAATTTCCTCGAACTGATTACCATGCCTAATGCAAACTTTTCCGGAGTGGAATACCGAAACTCTAGACATGTAAAGGCGAGGCTAGTGAAATATACTGGGACCTGAACTTTTTCGTCTTCAAGGACGAGAACTGATGCCACTACTTGATCTGACACCGCCAGGTACATGTACAATGTCTCACTCGGGATAGGTGAGGCAATGTGATGTAGAGATCTCAGATAATTCTTCAACCTCTCAAAGGCTGATTCAGCTTCTTCACTCCATTCGAACTTGGCTCCTTTCCTCAGGGTGGCAAAGAAAGGTGCACATTTGTCAACGGCCCTGGACATGAAGCGGTTGAGCGCGGCAATGCAACCGGTCGGTTTTTGAACATCTTTAGTGCAATGAGGTGACTTCATGTTCAGGATGGCCTGAACTTTTTCTGGGTTCGCATCAATTCCTCGTTGGTTCACCATGAACCCTAGGCATTTTTCATCCCACACACCGAATACACATTTCTTCAAATTCAACTTCATTTTGTGACCTGGCAGAGTTTCAAATATCTCACGCAGGTCAGCAACATGATCCATGGTGACTTTGCTCTTTGCTATCAGGTTGTCAACATATGCTTCTAGATTTTGGCCGATCTGTTTCCCGAAAACCTTCTGAATTAATCTTTGAAATGTCGCCCCAGCTTTCTTGAGGCGGAATGGTATCATGATGTAGCTAAATACACCGTCATCGGTGATGAAGGCAGTGGAATTCCAATTTTTCTTCCTCATAAACACTTGATGATACCTGGAGACGCATCCATAAAACTGAGCAATTCATGCCCTATGGTGGAGTCGACGAGCTAGTCGATGCAAGGTAGTGGAAAGTCATCCTTCTTACAGGTCTTGTTCAGGTCTGTATAGTCCACGCACAATCTCCACGACCCGTTATGTTTTTTAACCATCACCCCGTTAGCCAGCCACTTCGACAACTGGCATTCCTTAATGAAACCAGGTTTGAGCAATTTTGCCACTTCTGCTGATACTGACTTACTTCTCTCTTTCTTGAGGTGACGCCTTTTCTGTTTTACAGGTTTCATCTTCGGGTCCACCCCGAGTTTGTGCTCAATCAGGCTTGGACTGATCCCAGACATTTCTTCTGGACTAAAAGCGAACAAATCTTGATAATCACAGAACATAGATGTCAGCTCACTCCGCACACTTTCCTCCATATCTGCCCTCGGATAGGTGATAATCTTAGGTCGAGCGGGGTCTAGGGTGACCTCAACTTTGCCCTACAGCCTCGACTCTTTCTGGCTCTTAGGTCAGGGGGTTATGCCGGTGGAAACCAGGTCTTTCCAGCATGAGGCACTGAGTTTCCTTGCCTTTTCGGCTCTTCTTTTCTTCCGCCTCGGGTGTAGGTACTACAGTATTACTCGGACCTGTAGCCTCATCTTTCTTCAGCTTCTTGTGCTCAGGCTCTTTTACCTCATCCAGGATGACAAGCTTCTTGTCCCCACCCATGGTGGTGGGGTCAGTCACTCCGCCTAGGATGGCGGGTGTTGGCTTCCTGAGGCATTTGATGTAACACTGTCGCGCAGATTTCTGGTCTCCTAACAACCTTTCCACCTCGCTGTCGTCATTGTAGTACTTTATTGTCAGGACGGACATCACGACATTGGCATTGATGGTGGTGAGAGTGGGACGACCCAAGATAATGTTGTGTGACATCGGAACGTTAACTACTAGAAATTCAGCCACGAGGTGGCGAGCAAATTTTTGGGCCCCAAGCGGACAAGGAGCTGAATTGACCCGATGGGGTGCACTTTGTTGTCCCCAAAGCCAAAAACTGGGTAGCTTACGGGGACAATCTTCTTTAGGTCATAACCTAACTCTGTTAAACAATAAGACCTGATCACATCGACAGAACTTCCGATGTCACTCAGCGTCCATTTCACCAAGGTGTTGGACACTTTGATCTCGACAACTAGGGATCATCATGGGGGTACTGAAGTGCTCTGGCGTCTGACTCATCAAATGTGATGATTTTCCCAATTTTGGGTCCTTTCTCCACCAGCATGGTTTGGCGTAGAGAGCGGAGACGAGCCTTCCTTGCTTTTGACGTCACACCTCCACACGCGGGGCCAACAAATATGATTGAAATGACCTTGTGGTTGGTCGCTTCAGAGTCAAATGAATCATCTCAGCTACTTTCCCCCTGGCCCTGCAAGGTGGAGGTTTTGTTCTTATTTTTGAGGAAGTCATTGATCTTCCTCTCCTTGGCCAACTTCACGAGGTTGCGTCCGAGTTTGTGACAATACCTCGTGGAGTGGCCATTCTCCCGATGGTAGTGGCAGAAGTACCCACCGGTTTCTGATTCCTTCATTTGGGACCGCCTTTGGTGTGAGGCTATTTTAGTACAGACCTCCTGGTTACAGTTCAGGATCAAGTTGACTTCGGGGGCCTCAAGTGCTTTACAAGCGATCTTACCCTGATTGTTTCTTCCACCGCCTTGCCCTCCTCAGCCACCTCGACCTCCTTTGAAATGAGGTTTCTCGATGTTAAAGGTTTCGCCCCTTCTCTTACTTTTCTTGTCGTGATGAGGCGGTTTGCCTTTAACATAGTTAGGATTCCTCTCACTTCCCGTTACAAGATTACAGTTTGACAGTTCTCGGCCACAATGCTATGATCTTCATTGCCACATTGCGGGCCTCATTGAACAGCATGTTTGGGTTCATCTTTTTTCAACGTTTTAGTTCGATCTTAATTTTGGTTCCGTCTAGAAGGTTGTTGACGAACGCGCAACACCTAATTTCTGGCAAAGGTTCTCGATCTCAAGGCATTGATCAGCAAAACTCTGAACATCCATCTTTGCGGTCTCATCTTGTCCGTGTTTTCAGCAAGTACTCCACGTCTTGCTTTCACGTTCATTGGCAGCGAAGTGGCTCGTGAAGAGATCGGCCAACTGCTTGAAGTAGTACACGTTGCCTCGTGGATGCGAATTCAGCCATTTCAAGGCTAGACCTTCAAGAGTTCCCACAAAGAATGGGCACAAGACTCCCTCAGTTCGATTGTAGGTCATCATTGCGGCGTCATACGCCATAAGATGTTCGGTTGGTGAGGTGGTACCATTGTACTGCTTGATTTTTCCCAGTTTTACCTCTTGAGGGATTGACTGATTCATAATCATATCAGCGAAAGGGGACTGTGTGGTCAGCCCCATCTGTACGCCCGTGGTGGCGTACTCTGGCAATTTTCCTAGCCGGGATGGGAATAAGGCTTGAAGACTATGCCCCCAAGTCGTTTCTCCTCTTCTTTCTTTGGAAGGAAGTGGCGGAGGTCGACGGGCAACTCCTCAGAGAGGATTGGGCCGTCCTGTTTGTGAGCGTTCAAGAATTTTCACAGGTCGACCCAAGCCTACTCCGTGTTGTACGAGCGGTGACTCCAGGATGACTCAGGTTGCTTTCCTCTAGAAGCTTGTACTATATTTGTTTTAGCTTGCCTAGGTCACGGCCTTGGCCCAGCATAATTAGTTGAGCTCTCACAACTTGAAATTGTGAGAGGTCGTGAGGACATCACCGCAATAGTAGGTGATGGGGCCAGGGTATTACTGGACTTCTGAGATCTGTTCCTTAGCATCACCCTGAGTTCAGCGTGCATTTCCTCCTGGGTTTCCTTTCGGACCTGTCGGAAGATTTACTCTAGTTGAGCAGCAGGAATGTCGTCCTGCGAGGTGGGGGCGTTGGACTCGGCCTAATTGTTTTGTTGAGACATAGTTCTCTTGATGTGTGGTGTTGGAATGTGTCTATCACTTCTCAATCCCAAGCAACTGAAAGTCACTCCCAACAGACGGCGCCAAATGTTTGTGGGATTTTTGTAGTGATTTCTTGAGACGTCAAAGGGAGGCTTTGCACAAGCTAAGAGTCTCAAGTTGAGGTGAGATTGACTTCACTCAGCTATGCCTGTAAAATGAGCAAATGTGAACTGCCCCTGGCGTGATCCGGGGATCGGTCCTCTAATGCTTAAGTCAGTACAAGATTATTGAACACGAGGTGACAGGCCGGAGTGATAATGCAAGGGAATATTGTTTGCTCCGAGGTGAACAAAACAATCTTACTGAGGGTCTTTGTGCATACCTTTCCGAGAAGGTCAAGGGTCCTTATATAGGCTTATTGGGGAATGTGTAGCCAATTAGAGCAAGCCACATTTGTCCTAATAGGGCGGTTGGGCCTTCGAGCACTATGGGCTATGGTCATTTGTCGTTAGTTGGGCCTGCCAGCTGTCCCGTTGACCAAGGAAGGCCATTGGCGATCTGGGCGTCACCCGTGAAGCCTGTATTGCGAGGTGAGAGGTCTGCATGGTGACATAGTTCACCACTAATGACAAAGTAGCGAGGTGACACTTTCGAGGTGGTCACCTCGCTAGATATTTTAGGCATAACAGAAATAAAAACTGAAATAGGTGAAATTGTATGTAATATGTCAAATTACCTTCTTCCTATCACTAATGAAGGTCCATTCACTTTTTGTGCAACCATGTCAAGCATCTGAAGAAGTACCTCCAAGTATCTATGCTTTCTGACCCCACAATTGCATAAACAATGCGAAACAGTTTATTATTCCCATCAAGGGCCATGACACTCAACAACACACCCTTAAAATGTCACCAACCACACCAATAAGTCCCCTGCATCCTCTCATGAATCCTCTCATTTGTGTATATAAACTGGAGAAGCATGCTTTGAAAACCACTATTGGGGGGGGGGGGGATAAGGCCTTGTTGACCCAGGGGGTCCCATGTAACCAATGCAAATGATCCTGGATTTGTGATCTTTGCCATCTCACTATAAGCTGGCAAAACATCATATAAGGTCATGACCCCCATTAATCCTCTTCAAAGCCATTTCTGACCTTGTACAATGTCCTCTTGGCCATGGCTACTCTATACCTCTGAAGTAGCAGGGCCCACATTGCTTTGAGAGGGATTGATGGGTTTGCTTTAACATCCTTCAGAAGCTTCTCACATGCCACTTTAGAACTGACTATAGGGTTATTCTCAAGCCTTTGACAGGAATTTGTAACATTGTTCAACTTCTTAATGGCCCAAGAAACATTATCAGGCAACGTGGAAGCAAAAACCCTCCATTCACATCCCTCAATGGCATACTCAACTGTGTACCTATGGAATTCACTTCTAACAACAGCATAACCAAAGCCCTCATGTATTCAATACTCCCTAATGACATTTTTCAGTTGCTTTTTGTTGGCAAATATCAACCATGGTACCAGCCTTATGTCCCCAAAGTTACATGATCTATATAATGTCCCATTAGCATAAATCATGTCCATATATTCACCAGTATTCAGAAATGTTTCAAAATTCCCAAGCTCTTGACCATGATCACTAACATCACTCCCATTGTTAGTTTCAGATCCACCTTCATCTTCTTCATCAATCAATGATTTGTCACTGTCACTGTCAATTTCAGATCCACCCACAGGCCTCTCATAATCACCCTCACTGTCACTCTCAGTTCCACCATAATCACCCTCACTAGCATTGTCCCTCTCACTTTCACTATCCTTGTCAGTTTCACCCCCTATCTCCCTCTTAGAAGCAGCATCTTGAGCTCTTGTTTTGGGAACACAAGTCCATTTCCTCTTAGAAGTGGTTCGAGGAATTTTTTTAGGTTGTGAGAATGGTATAGTTTTGGACTTATGTGGCTCTGATGGAGGGTGTTGTGTTGGTATGGAGTGGGTGAGTGGGCATGTGAGTGTGATGGGCGGGGGCTATGTTGAAGGGGGGTTTTCTTCTTAGGGGTTATTACCCTCTTCCTAACAGCCATTTTCTTATTAGGAGTTCTAAGAGGCTATGAGTGTGATTGAAGGGGTGAGTGGGCCTATGATTGTGGCTGAGAAGATTCAAACACAAGAGCTTCATCTTCCAAGGGCTGAGATTCTGGTATATCAGCAGCTTCCTCACTCTCAAAAACCCTATAGTACTCCTTCCTCCTTGATTCAACATCCACAACTAGAACATCAACTCTAATGGGGGAACGCTCATCCTCTCTTCTTCCTCTTGCTCCCTTCTCAATCTCTCACCCTTCGTTGCCTCTTCCTTTCTCAACCTCTCTGCCTTCTCAGCTTCCTCTCTTCTTTGCCTCTCATGTAACTCTTAATTCTTCTATTTCAATTGCAAAGTCATTAATGTTCTTAATCTAGGATCATCAGTTTGCTCCACCAAAATCTCTACGGTATCCTTGCCCCTATACAATGGCCACATGCTCAGTAATAGACCTGTTCGTGGTTCGAATCGAATTAGATTCGGTTTGAATTGCTAAAAATTAGAACCGTATTCGAACCATCTTCCAATCGAATCGAATCGGTTTCGGGACGAATTAACAAAGTGCTCAAACCATATTCGAACCGCATACTATTTGAACGAATCGAATTCGACTAGGTTCGAATTCAAATCGAATTCAAGACCGAATTGAATATGAATCGAAGGAAATTCAAACCAAATATTTAAACAAGGCAAGTACGAGTTA
>ONZA01006101.1:46559-60583 GCA_900322205.1 Kewa caespitosa
ATAATATAACAAATAATGATATACAAAAATAATTCTTNNNNTCCTAAAAAGTAATATTGAATTACTAGTTTCCAGAATTATATGATTTTATCAAAATAAAGAATCAAAATGATAAAAAAATAAATAAAATACGAAAAAGAAAAAAAAAAGAAAAGAAAATGCCGGAAAGCAAGAAAATGAAACAAAAAACAAATGAAGGCCAAAAATAAATAAAACAAAATGAGGTAGAATGTACAACTATCCTAAAATGTCAAAAATAAAAATAACAAAAATAAACAATAACAAAAAAATAAATAAAAATACAAATACATAAATGTACATAAAATGCAAATAAAGTCATTTTATTTAGGAAAAATAACATTAAATTGTTATCACCCCCAAATTCATGACTTATTAATGAAGAAAAACATATGTATAATACAAAAAAAAAATGAACATAAAATACTTGTCTAAAATTAGAGAAAATTATATTGAATTATCATTTTCTCCAATTTTGTGACATAAATGGAAATAAAATAAAATAAAATAAAGAGAATAAAAATATGGAAAAATCACAAATCCCCTCCTACGGATCGCCTTAAGAGGGGAGGACCCTCGGGATTCTACCTTTGGTTTGGATTAGCACCGGAACTCGTTATACATGAAAGTTTGTGGAAGATTTTCTGTACTTTAAGGGTTTTTTGTGATTTTTGGCTTAGGAAATTATAAGAAGAATTCTCACAAAGAATTTATAAGCTTGAGAGGAAAGGGATTCTGGTTGTTGGGTGTTTTTAGCAGAGGTTTGGCTTACCAATGTTGTGTATACGTATTAAAAAGAAATGGGTTTATATAGGGATTAAATATTTAATGCACCTTGACCAAGCAAATATAAAACAATTTACTGGGGAACAAGGAGAATTTGGCTATATTCAATCAGCACCCAGCAAGATGGAGGTATTCACTGGAAGCTGAACATGCACCTGGGTTGAAACGGTCAGGGGAAAACCAACGGATAACGATATGAGAGAAATTCGCTGCATGACCTAGCAAATATGGTGATTATTGCTGGCTCCAATCGAGTATGCAGCAAATCGCTGGGTGGGCAACGATTATGCCCCTAATTGCTGGTTCTTGATTTCTCTCGTCCGTTATGCTTTTGGCTTCCCTTGGTTGGGAATCCTAGGAGAAATTTCTAGAAGCTTCATGGGTGAGTGAAATGACCATTTTGCCCTTTGACTTCTGTTCACTTTGGATTATTCGGATTCTTATTATTTCGCATATTAAAAATATCAGAGAACGATACCGTGGACTATTTATCGTCATAGCGTCATTTGAAAAACAATATTTTGGTGACAACAGAAGCCCCCACTTTGGCCGAGGTGCCGAGCGGCGAAGGTCAAAGCATGTCTTTTGCTAGTGTAGAGTGCACCTAGCTTACCGAGTGGGTAGCTGAAAATGTGTATCCTTCATAAAGGATGATATCAGCTTTTAATGACGTCCTTGGTCAAGATAAAATGAAGGAAGAGTTTATTGACATCTTGAGGTTGAGAATATGTTTGTTGGAGTTTATCGACATCCTGGGGTCAAAAAATGGAATTGATACAGTATATCGACATCCTGGGGTCAGAAATGTGTTTGAAGGAGTTTATCGACATACTCGGGTTGCCAAAAACAGATTTGAATGAGTTTATTGACATCTGGGGGTCGACAAATGGAATTGACGGAGTTTATCGACATCCTGGGGTTAGAAATGTGTTTGAAGGAGCTTATCGACATCCTGGGGTCGAGAAAAAAAAATTCAAAGGAGTTTATCGACATCCTTGGGTCAGAAAATGGTATTGACGGAGTTTATCGACCTACTGGAGTCGAAAAATGTATCTGAAGGAGTTTATCGACATCCTGGGGTCGAAAAAATAATTGAAGGAGTTTATCGACATCTTGAGGCCGGAAATGGATTCGAAGGATAAAAAGGGTATTTATTGACTACCCAAGTCAATAAAAGTGAATTTTGATATTTTATTAAGCGTCTGGGTCAACACAATTTTTTTTATCACTTATTGACTAATTAAGCCAAAAATAAAACTTTTAGATTTTGGAACTGACCATCAGGGTTAGATTTTTCCCGGACTGTATGAATTTGAACAATACCGCGCTCGAATACCTGCGTATTTACAAGGGTCAAGTATTTGGAACAATATGTTACAAGTATGTGGGCACCAAAAGGGAAAATTTTGAACAGCGCTACTAAGCGGCCCAACAAATATACAGTAATTCGCTGGAGGCCTAATGATTATAGGAAATTTTGCTGGGTGCGAAATTGCTGAAATTCGCTGAGTGGTGATTTAAGCTGGGAGGCATAAATGCCTCCCAGGTTCATTTTACGATTCATCTATTTCGTTTTTCTTCAATTTCTCTGTCAAAACTCCATTATTTTCGCTCAAATTTTCTTTCCCACTTATCAAGAGCTTGTCGTCATTGATTCCTAGCTTGAATCTATAACTTTTCTCTCTTCATTCTCGAAAAATTAGCTCAAATTGTAGTGATCATCGTTTGGAGATGGGTTTGAAGAGGTGGTTCGATTTGTTCATGTTCTTCATGACCATGATGGTCATAGGCCCCATTGATGGTGGGGATAATGAGGTGGAGGCCAAGGCCGAGCTGATTCATCACGTGTTTCGGGGTAGGCCCGTGGGTGCCGCGAACTACGAACGGAAGAAGGTTGGAGATGAGCTTCGAGCCGGGGAGTGATTCGTTCGGCATGAATGGCAACTGGAGCAAGAGTGGAATCCTTCGGTTCTCTTGCTTAACGCCAATGATCACTTGTGTTACCGTGCGAGGAAACGAGCGGTAAGTTCCGAAGCTTCACGCCTTGTGGTTTTGTAAAATTCATGGATTTCGATGGATTTTTGATGTGTATGTGTATGAGTGTTGGACTTGGGATGCAATTCAGAATGTGTATGTGATGTATGGATGTAGGTTAATGATGAATTTGTATTTGTATGGGTGAATTTCGTGAATTCATGTGTTTTTGAGTCACCACGCCAAGTGTTCGTCGAAATACCCCTTAGTATTTTCGTCAATTTCTCTTTAGAAAATGCACTTGTTGTGATTCGTGTGATGTTCATCTTTCTATTAAACATCGAAAAGAACTCATTGGCCCGTGTTTTATTGATTTAGAACATACTTCATGTTATGTATGCTTTGTTTTGTTCGGTAAAGTGCCGAAATGCTTGTCGTTTGTAATGCATAGGTGTACTTGCGTATTGCCCATGATTTTTTTTGAGCTATCTTTTGTTGATTATATTGTGTACGTAATCTTCACATAGGAGGAGAGGGTGCACTTGAGAGGTTACGGTGGCATAGGTGAGGTTATTGCCACATACCGTTCTCTTGTTAGGGAGCTTGGTGACAACTTTATTGTCCGCTTTGAGGAGACTGGGTTTGGCCCTTTGTCTAGTTCACTTTGTGGTTGCGAGTATGTGAACTGTACGATCATACAGTCTCTCCTCGAGCACTTCTGGGATACGATCGGCACCTTCCATCTCCTGATGGGTGAGATGATGATCACGCCGTCGGAGTTTAGGATGACTAGTGGTGTAGGCTTAGTAGGCGAGCCTCTGCCTCTAGACGGTTCCTTCAACCATGAGCAGGAGAAGCTGATGGACATGTTTTCGCCGGACTTCATGTGGTTTACAACTCCTAAAGACGGATCTATCCTTACCCGATCTATAGAGATGTCCTTACCGAGCATCTCGATGATATGACACTGGATAAGATAACACGGGTCTTTGTCGCCTACCTCTTGTCTTGCACCATGTTTGCGGACAAGGGTAGCCGTCTTTATTTTACTTACCTCCTAGCTCTCGAGGATTTCAGGATGATCATTGGTTATAACTAGGGCGCACCTGGTTATGCGACCCTGATAAAATACTTGTGGCAGGGATGCCGTAAGTGAAGAACAAGAACATTCTCCTTGGTGGTTTTTGGAAGTTGATCGAGGTAATGCCCCTTTTAGCCTTCAATTTCCTTGTATGTTCATATTTTTGAGTTACTAACTCTCTTCTTATGTGCATATATG
The DNA here is from genome assembly GCA_900322205.1 of Kewa caespitosa. Classification (NCBI taxonomy): domain Eukaryota; kingdom Viridiplantae; phylum Streptophyta; class Magnoliopsida; order Caryophyllales; family Kewaceae; genus Kewa; species Kewa caespitosa. Next base: position 50,617 of record ONZA01006101.1, read on the forward strand.
GTTTTATGAGAACTTTTCGGTCTTCAAGCCACACTGTGACCAGCCTCGATTGGCTCTTTGGTCGTCGACGTATCACACCGTGCCTAGAGAGCTTCCTCTCCCGAAGCAAAGGCAGATGCTGAATGAGTTATCTGCTCTTCAGGTACACATGGATTGCACGTATTTCACTTTTTGATTCGCGCATCATGCACCTTATATCTGATTTAACATTTTCTTTGCCGCTTTCAGGTCTCGTACACTCCTCGGTCAGATGTGACCAGCGTCCCTGATGAGGTACATCATGCGATTCGAGAGTACGATATGAAGAAGATCTTGTTCGATAGCCCTTTCGGTCATGTGTGATTTCTCGGAGAGCGAGTAACTTGGCAGACCACTGGGAGGTTTGAGGTCCCTCAGGATCCTCTAGACTCCGTCTTTTACCTTGACTGCCTTTCCGCGAGGGAGTTTAAAGCAGCAACGCGAGGTGTTGAGTTTTCGTACTTCATCCAGCAGTTGGGTGATGTTGACCTAACCCTTGCTTACGAGGTGTTCTCCAGTGACCGTCTGATGCCAGCTACTCTTCTTTTCGCTAAGGGAAGCCTTCTACTAGGCCTCCTTGCTTTTGGCTTTGCTCGTTTTTAATGAACTCTAATTGAGTTTCCTGGTTATTTCAGGGCTGAGTGTGCATTCCTGGGCCGACTCTATCTATCAGCTATGAGGACGAGTCGGGAACTCGTGTTATACTTGAGGTCCCGGACATACGGGATGACGAATGTGAGTACCTTCCCCTGCCTGAGGGGAACCGTGGGGTATGCATGCCAACTTTGCTCTCTTATAATTCCAGTGGTTGTATTTCACTAATTGTTATCTTTCGTTTGGCCTTTCAAATGAACCTGGAGGAGACCAAGGCGACCCTGAAGGTCCTTTCCTCCATGAAGAAACACATCCGGTGACTCTTTACTTTGACCTATGCTTCTCGTACTCAGGCGAGAGAGGTATATTCCTGTGCTCTTCCTTTTTTATTTTTGCCAATATTATACTTTGTTTTGGCTGGTTTTACTAATTTACCCTTGTAGGGGGTCGTCCAGCCTCAGTAGGTGCCACCAGTGAGGGCACCGAGGCTTGAGGCTGGTCGGTCGCAGCATAGAGGAGGCCATGCCTTTCAGGCTCAGGGTTCAAGCCGTTCGGCCCATATTGCCGAGAGTCGTGCGAGCGGTTCTCGCCGGCAGCCCCGAGCATAGGAGCAAGCGAGAGATCGAGAGCCTGTGGGCGGTCATGAAGTGGACTCGATCGTCCTTTCCACCAGACAATAGATGACAGACCTGAACGCGACCTTTGATGTCCAGCAGGGTCAGCCAGAGGCGGGGCCTTCCCGCAAGAGACATGCCGGCTTGGTGCCTCTTGAAAGGACTAGTAGGTTGTTCCATGTTGATAGTGATTCCCAAGTCTTTGGAACTCTCTTGTTTGTAAAAAAAAAATGTTTTATTGTCAAAGAATTTTTATTTTTTGAAACTATTTGCCATGTACACATATTTACATGAAAATGGTAAAAGAATAAAATTTCTGCTTTTATATACAAATAAAGAATAAAAAGAATAGAATTGAATGAAATAAATGAAGGAATATCCCATGGACACATTTATGTAAAAAATTGAATAAAAAGAATCAAATTAATAAAAAAGTATGAATTAACATGTGGGGCAAGAGATCAAAGGCCAAAACAGAAGAATTAAGTCCTAAACCGAATTAACTCAAGGTGATGGAATGATCACTTAAATATGACAGTCGACGGCTAGCTAATATGAAAAAAGTCGCTCAATGGCCAGCGATTGTGCTGGGAATTGTTGAGAGCCAAGCGATTCTACCCAATATCGCTAGGACACCCAGCGAATATGATTGTATTCGCTGGGTTAAGTCCCAGATTTGATGCTTTGTGTTCCTTTTTGCGAGCGTTTCTGCATGTCGAGCTATAAAAGGGTGGCCTTGCATGGCAAAATGCTGCACCTAAACGCCAAAATTTTCAAATTTCTACATTTCTTTGATCTTTTAAGCTCAAAATCATACCGAATTCCTGGCCAATCTTTTTGAAAAATCTTTCGATAGTTGGATGAACTCCATGTCTATGGAGGAGCATCAACGTTTAAGCATCTTCAACCTTGCCATCTTCTTCACCCTCAAACAAGTGAAGCTTATTTGGTTTCTTCTAAGGGATCTATCAAGTTTTTGATGCTCGACCTTCATGTCTTCCGCCTTGGAGGGACAAAGAAATTGTGTCCTTTGGTAGAGGAGTTTTCCGTGATCTTGGGCATTCCCTCGAATGTTAACATGGAACTTCCCAACTGCTCAAAGTGACAACTATGAATCCTTGTATGAGGATTACCTTGTCCTTGACCCGAGAAGGCCTGGGATATTCTTGACGGGGATCACTTCAACCTACTCAAAGTGATCGAGCATTTCTCTCCTCCTCCCGTGGAGAATGAGTAAGGACATTCCGTCGTCGGGCGTTCATTTGATGTTTTCTATGTCGTTTCATTTTCGTGGGTAGCGATAAGATGGACCGAGCTTCACTTCTACACGTCATTAAGAAGATGGAGGAAGGGTGTAGTCCCATGGCTCTCGTTGTGGCAGAAACATTTGCTTGCTTGGACCGCTTGGTGCACGAAGAGGATGGCGACTTCTCGGGAGGTCCTTACTCCTCCAAGTGAGTCTTGATGCCTCTTCCTTTGTCATTAAATTTACATGTATGATGAAATACTTTTATTTTATTTTATTTTTTTTGCATGATGATTGACCTTTTTTTTTTTCTTTTTGGTGATTTGGCTCTTGGAGCATCTTCGGTTGGTGGAGAAACTGGATGCTCTCATCGCCTACATGCCCAAGCAATTTCCATCTCGCCAATGGCTATACGAGGAGAAGTTTGTCGATGAATGGATGATTCATTTGGGAGGGAATCTGACCGTCCATTGGAGCATCCCGTGTTGGCGTCTTACCACCATGGGTGGATGCGTGGATAAGATACCCCAGTGTCAGATCGTGAGCCTTACTCACCTCTTGACATTCTACACCACCCGAATATGCGTCAATATGGGCTAGCTCAACATATCCTAAGGAAGGACACGGTTGTCCAACTCGAGTTGAGGTTGAGTGTTCGACGATTGGAGGTTTGGGGCAATTATTGGAAAGAGCGCCCCCATTGGCTGGTACACCGCAAGACGTTGTCTCCATTCGTGAAGGGGAATTACCTCACATGGATAATCTCAAGCAACAGGAGCAAGCGCAAGGAGTCCTGGGCAAACAAAAGGCAAGGTTTGAAGAAGCAAACGCCTCCACCGAGCCAACCCAAGAAGAAGGCGAAATCGAAGCCCCTGGTTCCGAAGGTTTGTCCCGTAGAAGAGGTGCATTATAAGAGGAGGAAGAAGATGCATTTGATTTGGCGCTGCAAAGATGAAGAAAGCACAAGCGCGGCTCCCCTGAAGTACCGTTGTCCTCCAAAAGAGAAGGAGGAGTAAAGCATAGGTCCTTAACTAGGATTTAGGATGATGTATTTATTTTATACCTTCCCATTCCAAGAATAGTTTTGTCATTTAAATATTTGTAATTTGAACTTATAAATCAAATAAAAGCATCTTTTATCATCTTTGTTTGTAATTGTTTCGATTTTTCATCAATATTTGCATTGCTTTTACTATTTTTTGCACGTTAAGGAACCAGAATGTATTCTGTTTTGCATTTTGTCTTGTACGTAAAGGCAAGTCCCCAGTGATTTTCAGAAAAATCGCTGGACGGCCAACGATTTTCCTTGATATCGTTGGGCATCCAGCGAATTTTCACTAATTCGCTGGGTTGAAGGCCGAGTTTCTCTTTATATTTTTGCGTATTGTTCTTTTTCCCTTCCACTTTATTCCCTAGAAATTTCTTAAAATAAAAAAATGTCTTTTCTCAGAAAATAAAGTCTACTATGGTTTAAATAAATATTGAAAACCTTAATAAAGTATATAATGCTCTAATGTTATAATTTTTGTAAAGAGAATGTCTTTTCTAAAATCACCCTTTTTATTTGGTCCAAATTATGTTTGACAGTTTGGAGCCAAAGTAAATCCAAGTTTAATAAGTTTTCTTGAATTTACATTATGGACATAGTGTTGAGCATAGTGAATATTGCAAATGTATGGAAGATAAAAGGTTTACCATATTTTTTTTGAATGAGCCGAGCCCTTTCGGTTTACCTACGTATCCGTGTGGGAATCAGGCCGAACGTAGTTCAATGCAAAGCGATGTAAAAGATAACGATTGATTTTTTAGGATTTAGGTCGGGTCCTTGCGGTTTACCTACGTATCTGTACGGGAATCAGCAGGCCAAACGTAGTTCAAGATGATAAAGGATTTTGTTTTGTTTTATTCTTTTTATTTGCCTAATATTATCTTGGATAATGTATGGGCGTTATATGAAATAAGCTTGGGAATTATGCGAAAAACTTCTTCGATTCGTCTAAATTGGTTAGTTGGGAAAACTTTATTCCATCTAGATCCATAGTAGAGCCGCTCCTTTGGAAAAGATTTTTTTGATTATGTACGGTCCCTACCAATTTGGGCTAAATTTACTGCGTGGTTCTAATATAGGTGCTCGGTTTCCTTTCAAAACCAAGTCGCCTTCTTTTAATGATTGTGGTCGTACCTTTTTATTGAAGGCACGAGCCACTCTTCTTTGATATATTTGAACATTATGCAAGGCGTTTAGATGCTTTTCGTCTAGCAAGACCAAAAGTTCATATCTTTCTCTTATCCAATCAACCTCGGGAATATCACTCTCTAGAACTACCCTAAGGAAAGGTATCTCAACCTCGATGGGAAAGATTGCCTACATACCATAAACGAGTTAATAAGGCGTAGTGCCCGTGGATGTCCGCATGGTGCTCCTATATCCCCATAATGAGAACAGAGGCTTGTTAGGCCAATCCTTGTAAGTCTAGCTCATCTTCTGGAGAATGGTCTTAATGTTCTTATTAGCGGCCTTAACAGTGCCATTGGTTTGTGGCCTATAGGGCGATGACCTACGGTGTTGTATCTTGTATTGGTGTAAAAGTCAGCGATTTCGTTTTTGAAGTGAGACCCATGATCCTTAATTCTCCCATGTGGTACTCCACATTGACAGATTATATTATTTTTGATGAACTTCTCAACTTGTTTGGAAGTGAACTTCGAATAGGATGCTGCTTCGACCCATTTTGTAAATTAGTCCATGGCAACAAGGATGTACTCGTGTCCGCCTGTTCATGTGGGGCTTATTTTACCAATGATGTAGATTCCCCAGGTTAAGAAAGGCCGTGGGGAAGTCAAACAACAAAGCGTTGAAGGCGGCATGTGTTGTAAATTTGTATGGATTTTCCATTGCCTGCATCGTTGCACATACTGGCTACAATCCTTTTCCATTGTATTCCAATAATAGCATTGCCTTATTATTTTCTTCACGAGCGTGCACCCATTCATGTCCGGGCCGCACTCCTTCATGCACTGCACCCATTATTTGTTTAGCATGTTATTAATGGACACAAAGAAGGCTAAATACATATGGGGCTTTCTTGTATAATCTGTCTTGGTATACAACAAATTGTGTGGCGAGAAGGCGAATGGCCCTTTGTGCCCGTGGGTCATCACACCCAGGGGGATACTCTTCGCTCCATTTGCAGTTGAGGATGTTGGTATATCATGGAACTTTCTCTAAAGTGTCCACTTCTAAGGTGTAGTGGTGAGAAGGTTCTTCCCTCCTTTCGATGTATATGGGCATTGTCTTAATTTCGGGAGGGACAGTGATCATGGATGCTAGCTTGGCGAGTGCCTCTATTAATTGGTTCTCTTCTCTCGGAAGGTAGGTATAGTGGATTTCGAAAAAGCTTTCTGCTATCTTTTCTAAATGGGCTTGGCAAAGGGCCAAGCTTTCATTTTGACTTTCCACTTTTTCGAGATTTGATTTATGATTAGGGTGGAATCTCCCCACTCCCTGAGGGTTATAATCCCTATGGCTACTACGGCTTGTAAACCAATAATGCAAGCCTCGTATTCTGTGGCATTATTAGTGACTTCAAAGTCGAGATTTACCTAATGGGGTGTGTGTCCTTTCAAGTGAATCTAACAACACTCCAACACCATATCCCCTTTGACTTGATGCCCTATCGAAATACATAAGCCATGTTTAGGTACTTTCCGTCATGATATGCTCATCGAGAAATTTGTGATCTTCCCTATTTTCTTGACCTTTAACAGGGTGGTCGGCCAAATATTTCAAAATGGTGTGCCATTTGATGCTTTTCATGTTTTCATATTTGAGGACGAATTCGGAGAGCATGACAGTCCAACAAGCTATCATTCCTGTCAAAATGGGTTTTTGGAAGATATGCTTTAATGGGTCTTCCCAAGACCATATATGCACTTGATGGTTGAGCATTTAGTGTCTTAGTTTTTTAGTTGCCCATACCGTGGCGAGACACGTCTTTTCTAGAGTGGAATAATGCGTCTCATACTCGAGAAGCTTCCTACTCAAGTAATATATGGCCTTTTCTTTCTTATCGATTTCTTGGGCTATTATGGCCCCCATTGCAGTTTCCATAGCCGTTAGGTATAATATGAGGGGAACGCGTGGGGTCGGTGAGACCAATATTGGCGGATTGGCCAAGTATTCTTTGATTTTGTCGAACGCCTTCTGGCATTGGTCGTCCCATTTAACCTTGACGGTTTTTTTTTAATTTTTTGAAAATAGGTTTGCATATTATAGTTAATTTATATATGAATCAACTAATATACTGAACCCTTCCTTGGAAACCTCTTATTTTTTTCTCGATTTTCGGGGCAGGCATTTCGATGATTGGTTTGATCTTCAAAGGATCAACCTCGATTACCCTTGAATTGACTATAAACCCTAAGAGTTTCCCGGATCTAATGCCAAATGCACATTTTTGCGGGTTAAGTCTCATATTATATTTTCTCAATCTTTCAAAAAAATTGCGGAGAATGGGTATATGCCCTTCTCGGCCTCGAGACTTGACGATCATGTCGTCTACGCATACTTCGACCTCTTTATGGATCATGTCATGTAAGAGGGTTTTTGGCATTCTTTGATAAGTTGCCCCGGCATATATCAGCCCAAAAGTCATGACAAGATAGCAATATGTTTCCCATTGCATTATGAAAGTCGTATTTAGCATATCTTCTTCGGCCATGAGGAGTTGATTATATCTCGTATGACCATCCATGAAGGATAAGAGCTCGTGATCTGCGGTATTGTCGACCAGAACATCGATTTGGGGTAAGGGGAAATTGTCCTTGGGACAAGCTTTGTTCAAATCTCGAAATCAATGCACATCCTTACTCGTCCATCTTTTTGGGACGGGCACGATGTTGGCTACCCATTGGGGGTAATCGGCCACTACAATGAATCCAGCATCGAGTTGATTTTCTACCTCTTCCTTAATATTCAAGGCCCACTCAGTTTTCATTTTTCTAAGTTTTTGCCTAACAGGTTTTACATTGGGGAAAAGTGAGATTTTGTGCTCGGCGATGGATCGGTCAATTCCCGGCATGTCCTTACAGGACCATGCGAAGACATCTATAAATTTCTTTAAAAGGTCGATCAGGTCGGATCTTTCATTTGGAGTTAGAGTTAGACCAATTTAAACCTCTTGAGGTTTATCGTTAATTCCCAAGTTAGTCGTCTTGATTTCTTCGATTATCGAGGTTTTTTGTTCATGTTCGGTCCTGGCCTGCATGAGTGACTTATCGTCAGTTGATTCATTAGCGAAAAAACAATCCAAGGAGTAAGCGGAATCATCATTCATTTTATTAATACCGCCAAAGTGTACATCAATAGAAGGATCATACACTTGGAAATGGGGGAGCTTAGCTTCCTAATCCTCTCGGGAGGAGGTGTTCCTAGACTAGCGTCAGAATCAAAATTGCTAGAGCTACTAGATTCACTATCGCTTGACTCAAATATAGGTCCTTCTTTTATCGTCCACTTGCAAGTGCGTCGCCACCCCTCGATAGTTCCAATGGCGGGTGCGATTAGCGCGGAGGGGTTGAACTCTTGAATCTGGATGGCCAGAACTATGTTGTCATTTTCTCGTGCCGGGATCTTCACCTACTTGAAAAGGAGACCGAATGCATTGTGAGGCAAGGGTTGAGCCCAATCAAATGAAGGTTGGTCCTGAAGCTTAGGGATTTCATTTTCAAGAAGGTTTTCATCCTCGAATATTTCAAATCATGGGATTTATATGCCTTCTTCTTGGAGGTAATGTGGCTCGGGAAATCCAAAGTAAGGGAAATTATCACCTGTCTGAACAAATTGTTTGTTGAGGGTGTGGGGATAAATGAGTTTAGGGCTGCCGAAGGGAATGCCTTCTTGTATGGCCCTATTTGGTCTTGCCTCCCTTGACATCAATTCTTCAATTTTATTAATTGAGGGGACGTAGCCTAGGCCGAACGTGAGGGTCATGGGTTGTTCCCACTGAAATGAACTCGGGCCCTGGGCGTGCTTTCGTAAACCCATTCCGGGCATGTAGCCCTGTTTTCGCAGTATGGCATTGACATGGAGGTTGGAATGAGGATCAAAGAGGAACTTGTTCTTCCTCAATGGCATTTATTTCGTGGTTGATGCCCTAAAACTCCTTGTCTTCTTCACCATGGTCTAATATTAAGACAAGAGTCTTGGACGAGGTGACCTTCATTTGGTCGGTCTCGATCACTAGGACTTTCCCCTCTACAACCATTTTTACTTTTTGGTGAAGGGTGGATGGGATGGAGTTGATAATATGTAAACAAGGTCGTCCTAAAAGGAGGTTGAAGGTGGAGCGTATGTCGATCACGGAAAAGGTCACTCGTTTTTCTAAGACACCAGAAGTAACATTGATGCTGATGGTGCCAAGTACGCTCCTCCTAGAGTTATCGTAGGCTCGTAAGCCCAGCGATGTTTCTGCAAGGTCATATTGGATGCCTAGTCGTTTTGAGGTTCTAAGTGGGCATACATTGATCGCGGACCCATTATCAATGAGTGCCAATGGTACGTGATGATGGTTACATGTCACCATAACGTATAGTGCCTTTTTGTGGTTTCGACCTTCTTCAGGGAGGTCCTCGTCCAAAAACGTGATCGTGGTGGGCGATCTTTCCTCCATCAAGAAACTTATGAGCTGGGAGGGTGATTTTTCAGGTGAGATATTTATTTTGTTGAGTTCGGCAAGGAGTTCTTGCCTATGCTCCAGAGACGGTGCTAAGATTTGTCAGACGGTAACATCGAATTTCATTCTTTTAAGTTGTTTTAGCAAAGGGTTATCGAGTGGTTCTTGTGCCACTACCTCTTTGCCCTTGTCAGCCGAGTTGTCGTTGGTCTGGGATGGACCATCTTTCCTCCTGGAAAATTTTCCCGACCTAGTTAAGATGTCGGCTTCATCTTCCCAAACCTCGTGGTCGAAAATCCATGAGTCGTCATAGACCTCTCCACACTTTAGGGATGCATCCCATGCATCCTCTTCATCACTTACCCATATACCTTTAATAGCTAAGTGGCGATGCAGTGACACAAGTTCGATATGTAAAGTGGGATTGAAGCCTAGGTCATTGTCGACTATGGCAAAAATGGACTCCTTGTGAGATGCGAGAGGATTTTTGTTGTTATTCGGGGCACGTGCTGCCTTAGGTAACGGTAAGGTGCCGTTATCAATAAGGTCTTGGACCGCATGTCTTAGGGTCCAGCAATTATCGTTCTCATGGCCCTTGCCACAATGATACTTACAATATTTTTATGTATCATAACTCTCAGACCGTTTGTCCTCTGAGACATTAGTAGTGGGCCCAATTGGCTATAAATAATGCTCTTTTATAAGGCGTTCGAGAGCTTAAGTGAGAGTCATGCCCAATGGGGCAAAGGCTCGTCGCTCTCGACGTTGAGGTGCGCCATCGTGGAGGACACTAACCTCATTCACCTTCGCGGCATTGGTTT
>ONZA01006101.1:76187-87594 GCA_900322205.1 Kewa caespitosa
CGGTAACATTTTATTCCTATGGACATTTTTTATTTAATTATTTGATTGATTGTGGACAAAAGGAAATGCATGCTAAAAGGTGATAACCTAAATAAAATGAATGTTGAAATGACTTAGAAAACATTTCGGTTAACTTACCTTTGGAACCAAATGGAATTACAAAAAAGTTCTAATTCGCAAGTAGTGGCCGTTCATAATAACGGGCAAATTGGATACATTCCACATCCAATTCGTACCATTGCCCCCGAAATCGAAATTTAATTAAAAGACTAAAGGAGTCAAAGGATGGTTTTATTATTTTCCCAAAATAAGGTGGAGACTCCAAACTCCCCAATTGTTTCATTTCGCACATAACAAAAGATGACAATTTACCCCCATACACGCACCTTATTCCGTAGGGGGTACGCGCGCCCTATTCAACTTCAGCCTCTCCTCGCGGCTAGCTAGAGGGCCTTGGACCCTATAGTGGAAACTCCACTGGGGACTTAACTTTAAGATCGTGAAACTTGAAAACGTGTTAGAAAAAAAAGGTAAATCGATTTGGTTAAAAATAGGAATCATTTTCATGTAGCCATGCATACGGGCAACCTAGGTAACCCATGATCAATTCTTATGGGACGAGTTTGGTTACATGGAGGGTCCATTTGATTCCCCATTCATATCATAAACAACTCTCCACTCACGACATTTTCTTTCATCCATTCGTTGGAAGCAAAAACGGTAACTTACTATGCTTATAGATTCCATAATGTTGTAAGCACCCCGTATGTCATGGGAGCCTTTATTTTCCCTAACCCTTTTCCCAAACCTTAGAGAACTAGATCCATTGTTTAGATGTAAATATAGAAGAGGATATCTAGCGACCCAAGACGTAAACAACACATGTCTTCTAGAAGCTTGTGGTCCCAAGCCGGTTAGGCCCAATAGGTCTTCTATTGTCATTATTGAGCCTATCTACAAGAGTTGGACCCTCAAGCTCTTCGTGGAGAAGTAGTAAGGAGGCAGTGGTTTCCTCCTAGTTGAATATGGAAGGAGGCATCACCCTTATGAGTGGGGGAAGGTCACTTGGCCGAACTGAAGTTAACTTATTTCCCTTAGTCAACGACGAAATGGCACATGGTTCACAGTCAACGTGGGCCAATGGAAATGGCCCAAACGTTGCCTCTTAGATTAGGTGTGTAATTGTGTCTTTCGAAGTTGCTTCCTGATTCAAACTATTTTAAATCCTATTTGTATCCCCTTGGGAAGGTAGCTAGATTCCACACGGGTTCGAGCCTTCCATCGGCTGGAATTTCTCTGATTTTTTAGAAAGTGGAACTGGCATGGTTCCCCATGGGGTCTGATGCATATCTTGAATATCTTGAACAGTAAATGATGGGGTTTTTCTTGAAACCTTCAATAAATAGCACTATTTGCCCCTCTCGCTTTCACCTTTGCTAAGAATATTTCTAGAGTGAGAAACCCTTTCCTAGAGAGAGAAGCTCTCAAGAAATATTTTCTAATGCTTCGGCTTTGAATCTTCAAGTACCTTGAGTTCAAATCTTTGAGTTCTTTGTCTTCAACTCTTTAAGTGATTCGCCTGTTAACACCTCAACTTCAAATCTTCAACTGGTTCGACTTTCAATTCTTTGGCAAAAATCACCCAATTCGTTGTAGGCTAAATTTCATATGTAACTCCATGTCCTCCTCATCATCTTAATAAATCTCTTTCTATTTTCGCCCTTATTAATTCCTATTCAACCTGCCGGGTCTCTTTTTGGTAGTTTGGCCCAAGGTGAGACGGATATTCTAGAGAGGATCCCAAGATTATAGGCTGACTATATTAAGATGTCAGAGTACATCCAAAACTTGAAGGTAGCTCGTCGAATCGCTAAGGGTGACGACATAGTAGAAAAACCTCTACTTAAAGCCTTTGATCGTCACGGAGTAGAACTTAACATTGGAGGACACAATTTGTTAGGCCAAGTGTCACAAAGCATGTACGCCTCACATGATCCCTTCAGCGGTGAGACAAACGAGGGCCCTCCTCCTTTAAGGTGAGAGAGGAGTAAGTCAAATAATCATCTCGAACCTAAAAATGTTGTCAATAAAAATAGCTATACCAATAAAGAGCCTTCGACTTCAACGAGCTAGGCAGTACTGATGTAGGCTCAAATATCTATGGGGGAAGTCTGTAGCCCAGAAAGAATTGTTTTGCATTAAAAAAATGTAAAAAGAAACTTCACGATCTTGAGGATGAGTTCGTGTCATCATACACCGAGCATGTTCCTCATTGACCTCATAAGACGTGAAGGTCTGTAATCCTAGAAAGCCATGACTCACGATACATTGATTGCATCTTCTATTTCATCTTTGTTTATGTTATGTATTCAGGCTCCACAATAGGCTTTTAATGGTAAGCAAAGTGGAGACCTAAGACTTCTTGCTGCAGAGAGTAGGTGTTGTTGGAAAATCCCTCATGACGATGTTCTCGAAATGATGGATGTATGGCTAGTTTGTGCTAGGACGAGCACTAAAGTGAACCGTCCACCGAAAAGCTACTTCACGATGAGTAAGCTAATAGGGCAGCAAGGGTTTTACTGCTTCTTAAAGTCTTCAGTATGTCCTTGTTGAAGTACTTCAATCCAACCTCCTACCAACAAGCCTTGAATAGTGGGATAATTATATCCTACTTCATGGATGACTGCAAGGTGCACAACGTCGAACCTACCCTAAGGCTCTGGTTAGCCATAATGAAGGTCATAACCCTGAGCAACATAGTTTAAGGGCTTTTCTTCTTTACCAAAAAACCTGAGTACGTGGTGGGGCCACCTCGTCCTATATATAGGCATGGGTGGAAGAACAACATCATATTTGTTAAGGGGCAAGGGGGAGAGGTCTTAAAGGGGACATTGGATTGGAACCACGCATAGTCTCCTTATTCATCCTTCCAAGTAAGGGGAGGACGTCACTCTTGAGGTAACCTGTATGATATGAATTACTATCGTTGGGAGGTGAAGAATGGGTCGAAGGTCTCCAAGGCCCATGTGAAGATTTTCCGCTACTGGCAGCCAAAACAGGCATGGATGGAGTACAAGGACTTGCTCGACTTTATCAAGACAAGTAGAAGATGATGCCTAGGTACTTTAACAACCATGAATATTTTTCTCTTCTTTTGTTTGCTGTACTATTCAGGGTTTGGCAGACATGGACTTGAGCAACCTTGAGCAGAACACCGAGGGAACATATACAAGGGAAGAACTCCATCGATGAGGTCCACAAGTGGATGGCAGACAACGTGTCCCTCGAAGTTGACAAGCTGGTGGGTTCCATGAGTCTTGTTCACTTTAGGGCGTTCACTGTTGGCTCTTCAATTCTCTGACTCTTTTTTCTCCATTGAATTCCAATTCGAAAAGAACTCCTTTAGTCGAACCAGACATCATCTCGGATGATATTGGCAAGGAGGTTGAGGAACTCCTTGGGGGCTCAAAAAATAAGCCCTAGTGTAACCCTCGATTGAGGTCTACATCGGCCGAGGAGGGGAAAGAGCGGGTTTTGCCTTCCTCTACGGAGAAGGGAAAAGGGAAGGGCTCAGTGGAGGATGTGCAAGAAGACCCTTAGACTTCAATTCCAAGGCATAGGTGCTCGATTGAGTTCTTCCCTTCCTGGAGTACTTCTCTCGGCAGCTCATTATATGGAGATGAATGTGGCCATTACCTGAAGGGTGGCCTTGAAGGAGGCCCACATAAGTTTTCTCTTCCTTTAATTCTCGATCAAGACTCTCTTTTTTTCTATTTTGTAAAACTTCTTCTGCATGGACTACTACGATTTGGTTAATACCGATTTAAGGGAGAGGCTGCAGATCACGAAAGAACTCTGGGAAAATCATGCTGGCAAGGTGGAAATGGCTTAGCACAAGCTTGTCTAAGAGGCAAGGCAAGCTCAGGAGGCCACGATCTTTGAGTTAAGGGGGAAGCTGAAGAAGGATGAGGATGGTCTTCTACATCGACGATGAAGCTTTCCTACCTTAAGGAGAAGAGCACCTTGGAGATCGGCGCCCTTCAACAGGAGTTGAAGGAGCTTCCAAATTAGAGGAACTCCCTTCTTAAAGAGGCCTTCATGGAGATCTACAACTTGGAGGTTGGCTTCAAGGCAATCCGGACCACTCTTCTAGTGAATTAGACCATGGATACTAGGGGTCCCAAGCTGCTCAAGATATGAGGGTTTGTCTGTCCGAAGTCCTGAAGTATCTTCTTGAGGAGGAGTTTTGGCTGTAAAGTGTAGGCTACTGGTGCTATCAACACCAACTTCCCAATCTACTTGAGTGAAGAGTTTCATGAATTGGCCCAGCGACAAGGTGATGAAGTTGAGGAGCCGGGGTCCTCTGCAACTCCTAAGGTGGAGACTCAGCAGTAGGGTTGCTCGAGCTCTTTGAGATGGGTCGCTCTCTTAATATAGAGCCTGGTAATGAATTCACATGCTCGTTCCTCGTATGTATGTGAAGCTGTTTTCATCATACAGTACATGATAATTGGTAGGTCTTCATTGCTTTTGGGAGATTCGTGACACCTCATCTTTTCTCCCCAATGGGTCTCTCATTGGATATGGAATGTGGTAGTGCATTGGCCGACATTCTCCCTATGTCTATTTGAAGTTATTTTTTTTGTACAACACATGTTAATGGACAAGTCTTAGCCGCTTCTTCATGAGAGATCCATCCTACTTCATCCTTTGCCTCTTCAGTTATAATATTTTAGGTTTTTATTTACCTTTGTACTTCTTTGTGCTTTTGGGCTCTATAATATTTGTAACTTGTATTTTTTGAGGCATTGGTGCCTGTTTATTGAAGATGTGCTCTCTCTCACTTCGTTATATATTCATCTTGTTGGGTTATTTGATTCTGAGATTTAGCACGTCATTTAATAATATTTTTTTAAGTCATTCACACAAACCGAGGTGTCCGATTTGAGGCTTTTTGAGGGTTAAGCCTATGCCCTCACATAAAAAGTATGATATGCAAAACTAATCTATAATTCGATTGTAAGAAACGAGTTCACGATATTGAACCATATTAACTGTCCAATTAATGAAGGGATGGGTAGTTCGCCTATAGGCCCCATGTGTGGGACATTTTTCAATGTGTTTCACGTGGTAGTCCTTGGGATAGGTTCTCACACTTTTGGCAAGGTGATGACAACAATCAAAAATGTACATAAAGTGCAAAGTCATAAAGAACAAACTATTATTCATGGATGTTTGGGGGAGCTGAGCCCGAGGAAACCCCGAGGTGGGTTCCTTAGAAAATACTAAAAATAAGAGGTTGTTTGGAGGCGATTATCCTGAGCTAACTCCAAGGGGAGTTCCTTCAAAAACAATAAGCATGAAAATAGGCTAGTCAAGGGTTCCTACCTTGAAGTAGCTTCTGGATGAGTTGTTTGCTACACAAAGAATTGGATCAGGTTGTTGATGTTCCATGACCTTGGAACTTTACTTCCTTCTAGTGTTTCCAAACAATTTTTTTTTGCCCTATTACTTTCAAAACTTTTTACGGGCCTTCCTACTTCAAGATCAACTTTCGTTCTTCATTTGGTCTTTCGAAGGATTCCATCTTTCTTAGCATGACGTCTCCAATATTGAGCCTTTTGGTTTTCACGTGTTACTTGAATACCGGGTTATTTATTGATTGTAGATATCAGCACGAAAGAGGACATCTCCTTGAACTTTAGGTCTCAGCCGATGTGATACCTAATCTTCTAAGAGTTTAGTTCGATACTGAAGTTTTTTATCCTTGGACCTTCATTATGGATATCAAACAAGAGGTCGACCTCTGAGCCGTATACCGAGTTGAATGGGGTTTCACCAGTGATTGCTTCCTTGAGGATGTTTTGCCTCTAGGTTCTCGGAATGAATTTATCTACGGATAGGTAAAGCCTTCTTGTACAACATTTCATCTCAAAACTCGAACAAATTAGTTTTGTCTTTGATGTTGTGTGCTTCTCTTGGGTCCTCTTGGAGGACGTCCTGTCGAAAGGAGAGAAGATGGGATCCATCGCTCATTAGATTGATCTAGGATATTGACGGATATTGCTACTTTGATACTCTGTTTATCCACTTTTTCCTAGAAGATGTTAATGGGCACAATTTTAACAGATAAAATGGTCAGATGCGCTAGGGCCTTTGCGTGGCTAATCTCTGACCTTGGAACGTGTTAGAGTATTACTTGTTCAAAACCGTTGATCTCTTTTGTGGCCTTCATCAGATAGGTCTTCATCCCTATCTTCTAGCCTGGTATCTTGTCTATTTGATAGACCACAAGCTAGGAGTTCATCTTCACTTTCACCCTTCCGTGTTCCATCAGCTTGTGCCATAATCAAGCCTGCGAGGAGGGTCTTGTATGCTGCTTCACTATTTCAGGCACGGCACTTGAACCTCATTGTGTATTCGAATATGTCCCCTTTTGAAGAGGTGATAACAATTTGATCTCCACTTCCTACCTTGCAAGATGAACCATCTATGCTCATGGACCGAGAGTCGGTCCAATAACTAGGCAAGTCGTATGAAGGCATCAACTTGTCTATGAAATCTATGAGGGCCTGGCTTTTTATTGCTCTTCGAGGTTTATAGGCAATGTCGTAGTCCATTGGGCCTAGACTTGTTCTCTAACAACTGACTCAAGTCGTCCCAGGATCTTCTACAAAGGTTGGTTTGTGAGAACTATGATCTAGTGTTCGTGGAAGTAAGGTCTTAGATTTCTTGAGCTCATGTGGACTCCGAGCATGAATTTCTCCAAGGTAGTGTATCTGAATTATGCCCCTGTCAACGCATGATTGGTGAAGTAAACTGGCTCCTGGGTTTCGTTGCCTTCTCAGACAAAGATTGAAGCAACCACCCAATTTGATACCGAGAGGTAAAGCTACGATTGTTCCCTAGGTTTGGGGATTGATATCCAGCTTATTAAAATGTTGCTTCCTTCCTCAACGCCTTGAAGAACGGGGTGCACTTGTCGGCTGACTTCAAGAAGAACCGATTTAGTGCGACTATAATTCCCATCAACTTCTGCAGATCATGTATACACTTCAGAGGTTTACCATCTTGTACGACTTGTACCTTTCATGGATTGGCATCTATCCCCCTTTCTTGACCATGAAACAAGGAACTTTCCTCCTCGAACTCTAAACACACACTTCTTAGGATCGAGCTCCTTCAGATCAACTTTAAGGGTTTCAAAAGTTTCCCTTATGTCATCCACATGATTGGACGATGAGACTTTGTTCATAATAAGATTGTCAACGTAAGCTTGTAGGTTCTCTTCCAATCTGTATTCTAACGATGAAAAGTGGATCTGACCTTCTTTAATTCGAACGGCATTGTTTTGTAACAAATCACACTGTCGTTGGTGATGAACATTGTTGAGCTCTGGTTTGGCTTTTTTATAAAGACCTGATGATACCAAGAAAACACATTTAAAAAGCTCAACAGTTCTTGACCGCTCATTTAGTCTACTAGTCTATCTATCTTGGGGAAAGGGAAGTGGTATTTTAGGAAGGCTTTGTTCAGGTTGATGTAGTCTACACCTACTTTGTAAAAGCCCAGCCCAACTATCGTCACCACACAATGCAATAAGATGAGAATTCTCCCTTTGGGTCCACAATCTACCACTTAAGCTCAAAAGGGGAAGGCCTTGCTACTTTAGTAGTTGAACAGAAACTCTTATCCCCTTACTTAAGGAACGCAACGTCCTCGTTGAGCCTTTGGGAACTCATCTGCCCTGGAATCTATTCCCGTTAGACGACTGCCGTGGGCTCTCTAGCCACAAGCGCAACACGCGGTCGCATGTTCGATCTGATATAATCTGTAAAAACCTGGTCCAACTACCGTCATAACACAACCTAATAAGATGGGAAGTCCCCTTTTGAGCTTAAGTGGTAGATTATGGGCCCAAAGGGAGATTTTCCATCTGAATGGGTTGTGTTGTGATGGTAGTTGGGCTGGGCTGTTATAGATCTATAATAGTCCGGCCCAACTACTGTCACAATACAACCCAATAAGATGGCAAGTCTCCCTTTGGGCCCATAATCTACCACATAAGCCCAAAAGGGGAATGCCTTGTTGCTTTAATAGTTAGCCTAAAGCTCTGATAAGATATTGACACCAAATTTGTGTCCCTCCTACAACCGTATGATGATAACTAGCTTAGGGATCCTTTTTTGCAAAATTTCTGGTATGCGAAATAATAAAAATTGAGGTCAAACAAAGTCAAAGGGCAAAATGATCATTTTACCTCACCCTAGAAACTTCTAGACCCTTTTATCAGCCTTACCAGGCAAGAAAAGCTAAAGCTTAACATGCGAGAAAGTTCAAACGATAGCGATTACACATTTAATCGCTGCCCACCAGCGAATTTGAACAATATCGGTAGGCACCCAGCGAATATTACCATATTCATTGGGTTTTGAAACGAATTTGTCTCATATTCGCTGTTGAGCTTTCCTGACCATTTCACCCACGCGTATAGTTGATCTTCCAGCGAATATATATATTCGCTGGGCTCTTAGCAAATATGGGTATATTCGCTCCATTGCCCTGCAAATTTGCTCATATTTTGAAATTGTCAAATGGATTTATTTTATTATAAAGCCGAGTTGTATTTACAAGTGATGTTAAGCATGCAAGGAAGGCGATAAATAAAGTTTCACTAGATCATTTGAGAAAACAATTTTTACAGTCGGATGTAAAAATAAATATACAATATTTCAAAAATGAAAAAATGCTAGAAATTCCTAAAAATGAGAAAAATGACGTAAAATAGTCTAAAAATAGGACAAGAGTCCTAATAACAAAAATTGCTTAATTGAAGTGGGTCTTCACTCCTAGGAGTCACCAAAAGTCCGCTCAGGGTGTGGATGAACTCAAATCGGGGCATAGAGACCTCCGACGCATCTTTTGAAGTTGGGTGATAATTTCGAGTAACGCTTTGTTATTAACTATTTAACACTTTAATTCTGAAAAAATGATCAAATGGACACCAACAATTACAAAAAAATGTGAGAGACATAACAATTGTTGAAGGTCAAGAATAGAAAGTTTTGTGGTTTTTGGACATAAAATGAATTTATAAAAATTCACAAAGTTCACAATTTAACTAGGCAGGACCGTGGGTCAGGCCTAATTTGGAAAAATACTACAGATTGGTTAGGAATCACAATGGACTGATTCAAAATCCCAATGGTAGATTTTTGAGTCCCCCACATGAACATCAAAAGAACTGGGTCAAGAAGACTCTAACCCATTTCGGTTTTAGACAATTTACAATTAGATTGTTACACTAGCTAGTGAGCTATTAAAACTTTTTTTGCCTTCTTTTGGTTCATTGAAAGTGAAAGCCATTGTTTTGCACTGTGCTACTAACCCCCATGGATACTTAGGAAAATTTCACAAACTATTTTTACCCAAAACATGTTTTTTTGAATTGATGATAAAACGCTAAGTCGAGTCATGGATAGTTCACTAGGTGAACTTGGGTAAATTACCTTTCCTGAAACTACTAGGAGTTTAAGGACGTTGTACATGTCGTTGGGAAACCCTAGACGTCTACTTCATTAATTATTCAAGATGAAAATCCAAAATCCTAACTGGTTAAGAGAAAATTATCTATTACCATAGTTTATAGACTAATCGTTAGTTAAACTTGACCCAAATTCAAATGGACTCCTAGGACAATAAAGTGGTCAAAAACATGAGTTCTTGGTGTCACAATGAAGCCCCTTGAGTTAGCTTCCGGTAGGCTTTTGAATTGCTTCAATCGGAATTCAAACGATCGAGATATCGAATTTGTAGTAACAAGGTGTTAAACTATACTAAAATCCGAAAAACAAAATTGTCTCCCGAGACTCATTTATCGATTGTCCAATCACACAAGCACGATTTTTTTCATTATCAGTTGTTTTTAGTTAAAACAAAGTGAAAGTTTTTATTTCTACACTAATCACAAAATCACCAACTTCAGCATTCATCCCTCAAGTAATTCACGACGGGTTGGTGGGAATCAAAATGACGTCTAATAGCAAGTAGCCATTTTGCTTATGGTGAAAGGTTGGAGAGGTTTCCATCACAAGTAGAGAGGAGCACCGAATCGCGCCAAAAGGCTGAAAAAAATAAGATCAAATGGTCACAAAAAGGTAAACAAAGTTAGTAAGTGTAATTAATAGAAAAGATAGAAAACTAAACTTAGATTAGAAGTTCTTACCCTTGTTGATTCAGCTTTGGATGACCCACTCTTGGACTTGAAGAAGTGAGTTATTTACTCACTAAGTACCTAGTAGTAGAGAGGAAAAAGAAGGGTCTTGAGCTCGTCCTTTTTGGGGGTATTTATAGGAGGGTGAAGTAGATGGGTGGGGTTATGTACATGTGTGGTGTATGTGTACACTAGTGGAGGATATACGTAGAAGAGTGTAAAGGTGTAAGTGTAGTATACATGGGTGTAAAGTAAAAAATGTACAAGGTTATTAGTTGGTCCTATTGACACCAAAATATTATCCCCCAAACAACCCTATGACGACAACTAGTCTACGGTACTATTCTCAGATATTTTTAATACGCGAAATAATAAAAACCAAAGTCAACCGAAGTCAAAGGGCAAAACAATCATTTCACCTCACACTTGATGCTTCTAGATCCTTCTAAATAACCTTCTTTGCCAACGAAAGCCAAAGCATAACGCACAAGAGAGTTCAAACGTCAGCGATTAACACATATTCGCCTCCTATCCAGCGAATTTTGCCAAAATCTCTAGGCTCCCAGCAAATATGGTTCATATTCGCTAGGCCTTATAATGAATTTCTCTCATATTCGATGTCTGTTGAGCTTTCCTGACCGTTTAACCCAAGTGCATGGCTCTGTTTCAGTGAATATCACCATTTCGCTGGGCACTGAACGAATATAGGCATAATCGCCTTGTCCCCCAGCGAATTTCTCCATATTCGCTAGGCCAAGGTGCATTAAATTTGTCGACCCTATATAAACGGATGCATTAACCTACAGTTTAACAACAAGTAATACAACCTAAACCTCTACTAAAATCATCCCAGCAACTAGAATACATCCTCTCCCAAGCTTTAGCATTTCTTTTTGCATTTTACATAATTTTTCTCAAGTCAAAAACATTAAAAAGAAAATAAAAAATGAATAAAAAATAAAAATAAAAAACCTTAAAACACCAAAATTGAAACATAAAATTTCGTGTATAAGGAGTTCCAGCAAGCACCCCCACCAAAGGAAGACTCCCGAGGGTCCTCCCCTCATAAGGAATTCCTTAGGAAGGGAATTCTAATTTTGCTACATTTTTGTTCTTTTCATTTCATTTTTTTTTTATTTTTATGCCACGAAATTGGGAAAAATAATAATTCAATTTTATTTTCTTTAATTTTAA
>ONZA01006101.1:89501-100987 GCA_900322205.1 Kewa caespitosa
AAACTAAACAAAGATCTCAAAACTTTAGTGAATATCAAGTATTAAAAGCATCTAGGATCAAGATTCACCACAATAACGAAAACTGACTCGGTCGGATCATATTACTGTTGCGAATACATACTAATGAAGACCAATTATCCTAAGGTAACTTTTATCTCCTCTCAAAGTATAACAGTGTATCTAAACTGACCAATCCCCTATTCTCATGGTTATTGTTATCAATCTACACCCATTAAGATCAGTGATAAATATGTAACGGTCTCAAGAGAATTAAACCTACTCTCGTGATTTAACCTCTAGATCAATTTATAGACCTTCCAATATTACGTTTCACCTCTTGTTCTTCACCAAATATCTAGATCATACAAATTCGTGATCGAGGAACTCGTTAGCATTAAGAACCCTAGAAATCTCATCAAAAGTGACGAAGCATCCACAACAATAATGAAGATTCAACATTTATATCAGATAATCATTATTGGGCTAGCTCCCAATCCTAGATTAAGGAGACTGCTCACTCATAATCAATGAACAAATCACAATAATAATATTGCAAACCATCATCAAATCAGACTTATAAAATAAAGAAATAAATAATTCACCTCTGTTTAGGTCAACACATGATCAATGGAGCTCTTGAATATTGTTTGTAATTTTTCACAATAAAACTTGAGTCTTCAAAAGTGAAGAGAGTAATAATAAAATGAAGTAAATTGATATTAAAATTGAATCTGAATAATCCTAAAATAACCTAGGGAAAGTGTTTATAAAGGAGTCCTAAACTAATACACAAAAGTTCGGATTAGAAAAAAAACGCTGTCACACGTTTTGCACATGCGCTCGATCGGGCGATCATTGTACTGGGAGGAACGCCAGATCGGGCGTCTCAAAGAACATCCTGCATACAGCGCATGATCGGGTGCTTTCTATACTGGGGCACTGCCTGATTGGGCGGTTTAGAACCCATTCAGGTTGAGCTCCTTCTTTGATCCGATTACGCGAATTCCCATCCTATGCTTGCTCAGTCATGCATAGCTTCCATCACGCCATCTCGCTATCTAGAATTGCTCATCTTGCTACTCAAACTTTCCTCTACAAATGGACATTATTGAATCTCAACGAAATGCCCTGAAAATCATCAAAACCAAAGAGATACCCGAGTAACACCAACATAACAAATTCATAACTAAATGAAGCTAAAATAGCCAAGATAGTCACGAAATCTCATCAAATGAGAGCAATAATAATCGGTGAAATTATGAAAATAAGACACTTATCAAACTCGCCCAAGCTAAACTTTTTCTTGTCCCCAAGAAAAGCATAACATCAATGCACACAAAAAGGGAGATCGAAATAAATAGTCGAGAGATTGCCTTTTCAGTCAAAAATAATTCCATCCAAGAATATTACCCAATAGCGTCAGAAATTAGTTCAAATCAGTTCAATGTCCCTTTCAAGTTACACAACACAACATGCAAGTGTGATTCCCAACAACCGTCTTACCAAGGGACCGCCCCTCAAACTCGTACAACACAATCAGTAAACCCTCACTTTAGTCAGTGGAACACTCATCACTCATGTGTTTAGGGTAAGTGTTTCACTCAGATGCTTTCCAATGGTGAAGATCGTACCATAGTCTTGTACCTCGACTCCATCTCCTCCTATAGGATCGGGGATAAAAGTATGAACGAGACCGATTGGGGTTGTAATGTAGGCTTGGGTATGGATAGGAAATGATTTTGGAAATGTAGCTAGAGTGTCAATCAACTAGTAGAGCAATCGACACCTAACTCCAAACAACCAATCAATAGAGACATCACCCAATCTTCCACAACAATGGCCCAATAACAACAACTACACTTTCTTTTACTCTTTGAACATCTATTCCCTCTCATTCTTTTATTTTTTCTTTTCTTTTCTTTTCTCCTTCATTTTTCAATTTTTGCACATTTTTTTTTCATTTTGAGAGAGAAGAGGATAACCAAGTGTAGTAGTTGTTCAACAGAGCTCAACATATGAAAAATTTACAAGCTCCAACCATCTAGCCATACCACAAATCGAGTAACCCATCAATACATAATATCAAATGCTCACCCACACCTCACAACAACTAGCTAAACAATTGCTCCACTAGTCTATGACTTGGTTTCAACATTGTTTTTCTAGGCACTCGACTTGTAATGTGGATAAACAAATGAATGGGAAATAAAGCTCAAAATGGGTTAACTATGGGAAAATCATACACAATGTAGGCAATTTGGCCAATGTGGGCTTATCCTACATGCTCGTTCACACAACCCGATTAGGACTCAAAGGAGAAAACGGAATAAATTCCCTCAGGGAAAGATTAAAGCTTCCCCATAATACAAGTTCTAGAATCACAACACCATGAAAAGATTACACTTATAAACTCATGACCAATGTAGATGTGTCAGTCTGTAGGCTCAATACTCACCGGTTTTGTGTTTACTAATTGAACTGTACAAGATTTGAAGGGAACCACCATTTACCAAAGATCCAAGAATCATATGTGCAAGCATGTTATGAAAAACTAGGGGCCAAAATCATTTCACAAATAACAATGGGTAATACGCTTCGATGTTTTCAAAAGTTTTCAATAATCAACTTCGAAGGGTCTTTTCTCTCATCAAAAAGCAAGTTTTTTTTTTCAATGAATACAATATTTAAACATGAGCTACAAAGAAAAATACAAAAATAAATAAAACAAAAACTATAAACTACATGAATGCAAATATGCCTCCCTAAGCTTAAACAACACATTGTCCTCAATGTGAGGATTCACTGAAGCACATAAGAAAAGGAAGGGGTGAAAGAAGTGGCTCACGAATGACCCCCGCCTGGGGGGTATGGTGAAAAATGATCGGGATGCTGCCTAGCAAAATATTGAAACATGGCGTTTGTCATATAATGTGACTCCGCCAGCTGTGCCTCCATGCTAGCCATCTTGGAATCCATGGCAGTCTTCTGAGAGTGCATGTCGGTCGCCCGAGTCTTCATACTCTCAAATCTCTCAACAAAGCCCAATGGGAGGTGACCATGTGCCCCAGCATCCTACTTCTCGTCCTCATCATCATTTCCCTCATGTTCTTGCTCTTCGATGGCCTTAGCGAATCTCCAACTTCCGTCCCTCGCCAATTAGGTGCGCCTCTAGTTTAGGAGCCTAATGTACTCCTCATCATCGACCATCCAGGTCATGGTCTTCCCAGTTATCTTTATCATATGCATACCCCGAATAGCTGCTTGATCCAACAAGTACTATCACAATATATTTCAAACCATTATACTGAACCCCTAGGCACTGGGCGATTTGGGTAATCATCCCACCCCAGTAGATGGTGCTCGGCTTCTACTTTGGAACCTATCGGCCAAATATGCCCCAAAATTTATCCTGCAATACTCCTCCTACAGCTCTTTGTCGGTGCTAGTGTACAGGAAGCACAATTCAGGCGTCAGAGCACCTCCCATGTCGCCTTTGAATAAGATGTGGTACGAGAAAAGGCGAAAGACATAGTTGAAGATCGGATTTATATTCGATGAGGCCTTTTCCGATTGGGATAGGTATGACTCCTTGTTTGTAATCCTTTGCCATAAGTCCAAGACATTGAACATCCCGTAGTACCAGTTCAACCCGTGGCGTCCATGAGGCCTCCTGAACATGTCAACGAACTCCCTATGCGACACCTGATATTCATGAGACGAAATAGTAGAACGTGGTGTGTCTCCTCACCAACCGTGATGACCTTATTAGAAACGGAGCTCAAGAACTCCATGGTCAAGCGTTGGTATGTGGGCTGTCTAATCGTGAGGAAATCGCGCCACCCAAGATTTGTAAAAAGGGATACTATGTCCTCCCGTATACGCAAGTTTTGGGTCGTCCTCTCATCAAAGAATCAGGTGGGATGCATACTCTTACCCACATTCCGCAAAACTATCGGCTTGTTGTTGTCCTATAAACCTAATGCCTATGTTATCTATTTGAGGACCCGCAATTTCCTATTCTCTTCGTACCCGATGTGGAGGCCATAATTCTCAAGGCAACAATCAACAAAGCACAATAGCCCCGGCTCAAGTAATGACAACCAACCACCACAAGGTGGTCTCCGAACAACCAACAATTAACAGCTAATCAACCAAAGTGCTCCCTAAGTGAAACAATCTCAACAAACTCGATTAATGTACTCAACCAAGTCAATATCAACACAAACCCAAGGATTCCCAAATCACCAATACAACTACAATGTCACTCAAGTTGAAGCCATATCTCACGAATCTAACTAAAATCCAACCAATCAATAAGAAAATACTAGGGATTATGACAATTAATCATGAATATAGCTTAATTGAAGAGAGAATTGAAGTTATAGCTCAAAGGGGTGAGAAACCCCAATTTCTTGTTGACTTGAAGTGAAAAACCTAAGTTAGGGTTTGGGAGAGAGGGAGTACTTGATTTGGGGTGGTGATGGGGTGGTAATGGTGGAAGGGTGGTGAATTTGTGGTGGTGGGTGGTTGTTATGGGGTTTGTAGAGAGAGAGAGAGAGAGAGAGAGAGAGTGAGGGTAGAGAGAGATTTTGAAATCGGGAGTGAAAGGGGGAAAGGGCGTCGAGCAAATAATGGTGATAGGGGGATTTCGTACATGTGAAGAAAACTGGGTAGGCTACTGGGTAAAGCACCTGATCGGGCGCCTGATTAAACTGGAGGATCGCCTGATTGGCCGGTTTTCTCGAGCTTGTTGATTCTTTTGTTTCGCGAGCCCGATCGACTGCTGTGCCTTGTAGGTCAAGCCCGATCCGGCGTTCTGAGGAGCAGGCTGACTTCCTCTTTCACTTTTTTGTTTTTTTGTTTTTGAAAAAACAATAAAATGCTCGGGTTGCCTCCCAAAGAGCGCCTTTTTAAAGTCTTTAGCTCGACCCCTATGTTTCATTCAGAAGGTGGTGACGGGTCGGAAAGGAAATGGTATAGGTGACCCCCTTCTCGTTCGGCTCCCCCGACTTGTAGATCTTCAATATTTGCCCATTCACTTTATATGACACGGCTTTCTGACTCCACACTTCCACCACCCCGTGTGGAATAACCTTTACAACCTTGAATGGACCGGACCATCTTAACTTCAACTTTCAAACAGTAATTGAAAAGTAGCACTGGATCACCCTCATGAAGCTCTCAATGTAGGATATTCTTGTCATGGAACTTCTTGGTTCTTTCCTTGTAAACCTTTGTGTTCTCGTAAGTGTCCAATGGTATTTCATCAATCTCATTAAGGTCAAGCAACCTCTTCTCACCGACGGTCTTCATGTCATAGTTAAGGGACTTGATCGCCAAAATTGCTTTGTGTTCCAACTCCACCGGGAGGTCACAAGACTTCCCATAAATCAATCTATATGGAGACATGCCAATGGGAGTCTTGAATGCGGTTTGGTAGGCCCAAAGTGCATCATCGATCTTGAAAGCCCAATCCTTTCTCGAACTTGAAACTATTTTCTCCAACATTCTCTTGATTTCCCGGTTCGTTACCTCCACATGGCCACTTTTTTGGGGCTGGTATCCAAGCCCCACCTTGTGATCGATCCCATATTTCTTCAATAGTGCTTCGAAATTGCGCTCGGTGAAGTGGGTACCTCCATCACTAATCACAACTCTCGAGACTCCGAATCTCGAAAAGATGTTTTTCTTAAAGAACTTAGAGACCACCTAAGCATCAATGGAAAGAGATGTTATTGCCTCCGACCACTTGGACACATAATCCACCACTACAAGAATATACTGGTTGCCACAAGACGATGGAAAAGGTCCCATGAAGTCAATACCCCACACATCGAATATCTCTATCTCTAGAATGTTGTAGCGGCATCTCATTTCTCTTTGACATATTCCAAGTCCATTGATATCGATCACAACTAGAGACATGCTTTTGAACATCCTTGGAAGAGATTTGGCCAATAGAAACTTGATTGTAGAATCTATGCAGCGGTCTTGGAAGTGCTAGCAAGACCACTATAAGGAGAAGCATGACAATGGAACATGATACTCTCCATCTCCTCTACGGAAACATACGTCCGGAAAGTTCCATCAACACACCACTTGTAGAGAAAAGGATCGGCCCAATAGTAGTGCTTCACGTCCGCAAAGAATTTCTTCTTTTGCTAATAGCTCAAGTCCGGTAGAAGCATCCCTACTGCTAGGAAGTTCACAAAATCCGCATACCAAGGTTCTTTGATGTCATCAATGGAGAACAAATGGTCAACCGGGAACGAATCATCAATAGGCAACTCGTCATCACCGCCTTCATATATCTCTTGCCAAAGTTAAAAAAGGTGATCCCCTACAACATTCTCGGTACCTTTCTTGTCCTTGATTTCAAGGTCGAACTGTTGAAGAAGTAGGATCCATCGGATTAGTCTTATCTTAGCGTCCTTCTTACTCAAGAGGTACTAGATGGCAGCATGGTCAGTGTAGATGATAATCTTCTAACCCACCAAGTACGATCTGAACTAATCTATAGCAAACACCACCGCTAGCAACTTTTTCACAGTAGTGGCATAGTTGACTTGGGCTTCATCTAAGGTCCGTCTTGCATAGTAGATGGCATGGACCTTCTTGTTTTTCCTTTGCCCCAACACGGCCCCTACGGCGTAGTCACTAGCATCACACATGAGCTCAAAGGGTCAATTCCAATCCGGTGCTTGCATAATAGGGGCCGAGATCAATGCTTCTTTCAACCTGTAAAAAGTTGTAAGACAATATGCATCAAAGTCAAAAGTAGCATCTTTCATCAGTAGGTAAGTGAGAGGTCTAGAAATCTTAGAAAAATCCTTGATAAATCGCCGATTGAAACCGGCGTGTGGTAAAAAACTTCTCACTCGTTTTATAGAAATGGGAGGTAGCATTTTCTCAATAACATCAATTTTTTCCTTATCCACCTCAATCCCACGTTTCGACACCATGTGCCCAAATACAATACCTTCCCTTACCATGAAGTGGCATTTCTCCCAATTCAAAATTAGATTGACTTCATCACATCGCTACAATGCTTTAGATAAATTGGTTAAGCAATCATAAAAAGTAGTTCCATAAATGGAAAAGTCATCCACAAATACCTCCATGATACTCTCAATGAATTCAGAAAAAATAGCCATCATACATCTCTGAAATGTGGCGAGAACATTACAAAGACCAAAGGACATCCTCCTATTAGTAAAAGTACCATAGGGGCATGTAAATGTGGTATTCTCTTGATCACTTGGATTAATAGGAATTTTAAAGAAACTAGAGTATATAGCCAAATAACAAAAGAAAGAATGCTTAGCCAACCGTTCAAGCATTTGATCAATGAAGTGAAGGGCGAAGTGATCTTTTCGGGTTGTCTTATTCAACTTTCTATAGTCAATGCACATTCTCCAACCCATTAACGTCCTATTGGGGATCAATTCATTTTGGTCACTCATCACAACGGTCATAACCCCATTCTTAGGAACTACTTTTATGTGACTAACCCATTCACTATCGGATATAGGATACTTTACTCATGCATCAAGTTGCTTGGGCACCTCTTCCTTAACTACTTTTTCATGTTTGGGCTCAATCTTCTTTGGTGCTCAATAGAAGGCTTATAGTCATCTTCCATGATAATCTTATGCATGCAAAAGGAAGGGTTTATACACTTGATATCATCAATAGTGTATCCAATGACTTGTCAGTGCGATCTAAGCACACTAAGTAATTTCTCCAATTCATTATCACTTAAGCTCGCATTGGCAATCACTGGATATGTGGAGTTAGAGCCAAGAAATTCATATCTGAGAGTTGAAGGAAGTGGTTTTAACTCTATCTTCGGTTCCTTGTCCTCCTCGAATGTGGAACCCTGAGATTCGGTGTCTAGCTCCTCAATCACACCCTTATGAGATGGGAGTGTCGGAGGTGCGTCTAACAGTTGGGCAAAGGCCACCACCTCGATCTTCCCTCACTTGGGGAAGCATTGCTCACCAAAAATTCTTCAAATGGTTCGAAACTCAAAGTATGCTTGATAAGCTCTTGCCTCATGACTCTGTCCAAAAGATCAATCCTGCAACAAGTACCATCTAGAGAGGGGTTGATCATAGCATTAGTGAAATTAAATTTCACAGTCTGATCCCTTATAGTCATAGAAAGGTTACCCTTTTCACATCGATAATTGCTCCCACAATAGCTAAAAAGGATAGCCCAATAATGAGGATTTTATTATCCTTTCTCATCTCTAGAATCACAAAATCAGCCGGAACATAAAACTTACCGACTTTCATAGGTATGTCCTCCAAAGTACCTACCAGATACTTGACGGATCGATGCGCCAGCTGTAGTGTAATATTGGTGGCCTTTAGTTCACCCCATTCAAGTTTCTTCAAATAGATAGAGGCATTAGACTAAAACTTACCCCGAAATCACACAAAGCATGGTCAAAACGCAAATTACCAATATCACATGGAATTGAAAAACTGTCGGGATCCTTAAGTTTTGAAGGTAGCTCATTCTGAAGAATTGCACTACACTCCTCCGTTAAGGCTACGGTCTCATTATCTTCCAATTTCCTCTTGTTACCCAATATTTCCTTCAAAATTCTAGCATAAGAGGGCATTTGTGATAAAGCATCGGTGAAGGGAATATTAATGTACAACTTCTTAAGAATTCTAAGAAACTTACCAAAATGCTTGTCCAACTTACTCTTTAACAACCTTTTATGCAATGGTATCAATGGCTTGAATAGCGCAGGGGAAGTGGTCTTGGACTCTTTTTCCGAGGTATCTTCCTCGTTGGCTTTCTTCTCTTTATCATCGGGAATCTCCATGGCGGGCTTCGCCACGGTCTCATTCAGCTTCGGATCCTCCAACTCATTACCGCTTCTCAAAGTTACAGGTTCGCAATGTTCTCTAGGATTCTCGGGTTGGCCTGGGAGATGTCCTTGAGGTCTAGTGGAAGAGCCAGCTTGTTGAGCAAGTTGGCCTATCTGATTCTCGAGCATCTTGGAGTGGGTGGCCATCGTCTCAATTTTTGAGTTCAAGCTCTTGATGGCGTTCTCCAAGGTCTCATGTTGCTGTTTTTGTCTGATCACAAAACTTTCAAGCAAAAATTCTAGATTTGACTTTTGAGGTTGTGGAGCCGGATTTCTAGAACTTTGTTGCGGTTGGAAACGGGGTAGATGTGAAGGTGCTTGGCTCTTGTAGGAAAAATTTTGATGATTCTTCCATCCGGGATTGTAGGTCTAAGAGTACGGATCATTTTGAGGCCCCCTTTGATTGTAATTGGCATTATAAGCGGTGTCCTGCTCAATCATCATCTCTTGTGGCACTCCATACGCATTACCTACCATGATTTGTCCTTGATTGCTACCATCTTCACACTGATAGACTTGAGTCGTGGATTTGGTTGCAACTGTTGGACCTGAAGGACTAAAGCATCAAGCTTTCTAGTCCGTAGGGTTGCCACATCCACGTCTAACTTACCACCAATGTTATAAGAATTGGATCCACCAGCCCCGTTGATGGTTGTTTGATTCCATCTCCTCGATCAACTCACTAACTTGCGTGGGTGTCTTGGTCATGATGGAACCACCCGCCTCGGCATCAATAGACATCTGTATGTTGGGATGCAATGCGAAGTAGAATGTCTCAATAGGGAGCCACAGTTTAATACCATGAGGAGGACACTTTCTCTGTTGCTCTTTGAAGTGTTCCAATGCTTCATATAATGTCTCCCCGTCGGTCTTGAAGCTATGAATGTTATTTTTGAGCTTGTTGATCAAATCAGGATGAAATAACTTGGTCAACAATCCCATCATCGATTTCTCCCTTGTAGTGAATGTGGCCACTCGTTGATTATTCAGCCAACTTTTTGCTTTGCCCGCAAGAGAAAAAGGGAACAATCAGAGTTGACATGCCTTATCGTCAACCCCATTCATCTTCAAAGTGTCACACTTCTCCAAGAATAGAGAAATGTGCTCATTAAAATCATCGCCTTGTAGCGCATAAACTGGTCCTCCTTGATTAAGGATATAAACGCGGGATTTATCTCAAAATAATTCGTAATAGCTTGCCTCTGAATGCTCTGTCTATTACCACCAGTTGTGGGTTTGGAGAAATCTCGAAGCGAACAAATGTCGTCACCCATGATTACTTCTTCCTCCTCTTTTTTTGTCTCTTCCTCTAATGGTTCCTCTTCTTGTCTTTTTTGTCAACTCTTTCTAGCTTCTGATCTTGCGCGATATGACTTTTCAATCTCGAGATGAAGTGGGACAAGGCTGAAAGAACCCTGACTCCTGGTCATGCACAAAAATAAATTTCGAAAACAGATCAAATGCAAAGGCAATGGAGAAATAAGTTCAAACCAAAGAAACAACGCACACACACTAATTAGTCTAAATCAGTTTGCAAAAATAAAACAATATTAACTGAACTAGTTCCCGCAATGGCGCCAAAAACATGATAGCCTCGTAAGCGCACGAGATTATCGTTGTAATAAAATTGTCGATTCCACAAGGACTAGCTTTAACGTTTGTTTAGTTCACAAACTAAGTTATCTAAGCTACGAAATTTTGGATGAATAATTATAACTAATTAACTAAACTAAAAAAAGATCTCAAAACTTCAATGAATATCAAGTATTAAAAGCATCTAGGATCAAGGTTCACCACAATAATGAATATTGTCTCGGTCGGATCAATTAGTGTTGCGAATGCATACTAATGAAGGCCAATAATCCTAAGGTAACTATCATCTCCTCTTGAAGTATAACAGTCTATCCAAACTGACCAATCCTCTGATCTCATGGTTATTGTAATCAATCTAGACCTAGTAAGATCTATGATAACTATGTAACGGTATCAAGAGAATTAAACCTACTCTCGCGATTTAAACTCTAGATCAGTTTCTAGGCTTTCCCATATTATAGTTTCACCTCTCTGTTCTTCACCAAATATCTAGATCACAAAATTTCGTGATCAAGGAACTCGTAAGCATTTAGAACCCTAAAAAGCTCATCAAAATTGATGAAGCATGCACAACAATAATAAAGATCCAACCTTTATATCAGATAATCATTATTGGGCTAGCCCCCAATCCTAGAATAAGGAGACTACTCACTCATATTTAATGAACAAATCACAATAATAAAATTGTAAAGATCGTTAAATTAGACATAGAGAATAACGAAATAAATAATTCACCTTTATTTAGGCCAATACCTGATCAATAGAGTGCTTGAATAATTGTTTGTAATTTCGCACAACAAAACTTGAGTCTTCAAAAGTAGAGAGAGTAATAATAAACTGAAGTAAACTGAAACTAAAACTTAATCTGAATAATCCTAAAGTAACCTAAGTGTTTATGAAGGAGTCCTAAACTAATACAAAAAAGCTCGGATTAGGAAAATAATGATGGCACGCATTTTGCACGTGCGCCTGATCGGGTGATCATTGTACTGGGGAGGGACACTAGATC